>BMAU01019112.1:992500-1267500 GCA_019973935.1 Trichonephila clavipes | reverse complement strand
CACGAGCAGTTTTATAAATTCTTATAAAAGATATTCATAGTTAGAAAATTATTTTTAATTTTTGATTAAAATCGTTGCATAATTATTATTTTACTTTTTAATTTTATTATACAAAAAATATGAAAATTTTTTATTATAATATTTGTTTTAAATAAATAAATGAAAACTATTAAGTATTAAAGAAAAATTGAAAAAAATGCTAAATAAGTTTAACTGTATATGCTAAATGTCTAGCAAATAAACTACTTTCCACATCAAATAAACAAGCAATTTTTCTCCAATGTCTCCGAAATTAATCCCAATAAGAAAGTTCAAATGAAATTAGGATTGATTTGAATGTTTTTAACGGCTCACTTTGTGCAACGACGGTGAGATGTTTTGTAGTTGTGAGCCACGATCACAAATGACTTGTGTGAATAACACATTAGTGTGAAAACTTTAAGCTTCGGCATATATATAACGTGCCCATTAGTACCTCTACACGGCGTGTCCACAGTGGCCCCAATTATTGAACCCACAACAAATTCAGCCATGTTTAGGGATACCGAATACCGGCATTTTGAGCGATTTGAATAAATTTATAATATCGGTATTTACAAGTTTAAATACCTGGTTTTCGGTATTTACTGGAAATTTCTTAAAACTGTCTTAACTATATGTTCAGGGATCACACACACACACACACACACACACACACACCAACATAGAAAAATAGTATACGTTTTTATTTTTATGTTTCCCTAATGGGCGAAATTATTTAAATTGTGAACATAAAGTTATATTGTACAGTCAAGAAAAATGATAAAATATGTGAATCATCCAAGGAAGTGGGCCAAAACTATACTATTACGGCTTAGAGCGATACTGTTCACGATCTGGATTCGTATTCTGATATTCATATTTGTGAAAACAAGTTTGTAGTTGTGAAGAAAGTGCGTCATATTTTGATATTTTTTTAATTGGTGAGTTTTTTATTCACACTGTGTTTACATATCATACTTTAGGGTTCAAAAAATTTTTTAGATTGGTTATATATATATATATATATATATATATATATATATATATATATATATATATATATATATATATATAATATATATATATTATAAATGAGAAAATTTATGAGGATTTTTGTGGGTCTTTCACGCAAAAACAACTGAATGGATTTTAATGAAACTTTACAGTAATATACACTGGCCTCCAAAAGTTAAGGTACAACCGGGGTTTTGTGTCTAATTTGCAAATGAATGAATGTAGAAACAAAAAATTTGGAGGATATTTGCATTAAATAGTTTTTTATTGAATGCGTCATAGAAATTTGTATAAGTGTATTGCAAAAACGATTTATAACAAAAAAAGCAATCTCTGCGGAAAAGTCCATTCTTGGAGAAAACAGCACATCACAGTGTTATGTGGTATAATGGCATAAAAACAATACAAAAATGGGTTCTAATAAGGAATGTGTCCACCCCTAACTTGAATGCATTGGCGGCATCGATTTCCCATGCTGTTTATTCAGTTGTCGGACACCGGAATAGGAAGCGAAGACCAGACACAAAGTAAGCCTTGTTTCAGTTCATGTAACGACCTTGGGGGAGGATTTAAAGCAGCAACCTCTCTGCCAAGATAGTCCCAAAGATGTTCTATCGGATTCAGGTCTGGAGATGGAGCTGGCCATTCCATTCGTTCCAAACCGTGATCCTCCAGATACTCCTCAACAATCCGAGCTCGGTGAGGTCGTGCATTATCATCCATCAGAATGAAGTCGTTACCAATAGCAGCAGCATATGGGCGGACATATGGATCAAGGATCTCATCCCGATATCTAAGACCAGTTACGGTTCCTCCATGGAACACATGCAGGTCAGTGTGGCCACCGAGCGAGATCCCTGCCCAAACCAGGATTCCACCACCTCTATAACTGTGTCTTTCAACAGTGTTGGATTGATGGTATCTAGTGCGCTGTTCCCTCCAGATCAGTAGACGCCCTGAATCACTCTCCATTGTAAATCTGGACTCGTCTCTGTGAACAGCACAGAAGCCCATTGTTGCTGCGTCCAAGAAACATGTTCTCTTGCCCAGCATAAGCGGTTCCTTCGCTGTCGTCCGTTGAGGGGAACGCACACAACTGGTCTTCTTGCATACAGACCTGCATTGTGAAGACGATTTCGCACCGTAGTAGCGGGGATTCTTCTTCCTGATGCTTGAAAGTGGTCTGCAACGAGCTGCGGCACAGTAGTGGTTCTTCTCCTTCGTGCCGAAAGAGCTAGAAAACGGTCTTCTGCAGGTGTTGTAGCTCGTGGTCGGCCTGGAACAGGTCGTCTGGACACAGAATCTTCGGATTGGTATTGATCCCAAAGTCGCTGAACAACACTACGAGACACATTGAGACGTCTAGCAGCATCAGCCTGCTACAATCCCATTTCCGTCATCCAACTGCCCGCCACCTTAACGAATTGGGTAAACGACGTCTCTGAGACATTTTCTAAACTCTATTGACTATTGTCACCGAAACTGCCAACAACTGTTGAAAATCAACACAAATTACACACAAAAGTACGAAAGCTTGATATTTGCATATTTTTCTCTCACTCATAAATATACGTTCTTTTCTATAAAATAAAAGTTGTAGCAATCGTTATTATCATTCATGTAAACTATGCATGTAAACTTTATTGTTACTGCCATTTTTTTTATGGTGAGCTTCGAAAAACATGTTGTACCTTAACTTTTTGAGGCCAGTGTAGCTTATACATCAGAATAACACATATGTTATAATTTATAAAGATATTGTGAGAAGTGTCCAAAATATAACGATATTTGTCAAGTAAGTAGGAAAAAATTAAGCCATCTGTCAGAAATTCTGGCGTGCACAGCAAAAAAACCCACGTCGGCATGTATCTATTTTTTGTTTGTGAAAAACTCTTTTTGTTTTGGCTACGCAAGGCGCTCGATTCTAATTAATTCCTGTGATCAGAATAATGCCTATTTTTTTATTTCAATTTAAAACTAAGTTTTGAAGGGAGAGGTTGTTATAAATCTCTCTTTATTTTAATGTTTTTTTTATGGTTTTATTATGCACATTTGGTGGAAAGAAATTGATCTTTTTTTCAAAATAAATGCTTTTATCAGTTCTGGTACTTAAAGTAAATAAACTTTCTCTTTCACAGTGCATCATTTGGAAATTTTTTTAAAATTTATTTGTGGTTAGTAGTTAATTATAACGCTATAATTTTAATTGAATAGGCAAGTATTGCGTTTTTAAGTATAAAAATAATTATAACCACTGTACTGTACTTTTGGAGTGTGTGAGTGAGTGAATATTAACATCGCACACTGTTCAGCTTTACGAGGGCTTTTGGAGACGGACCACGTAATTTTGAACAATGGACAAGTGACGGGAACGACACTTGAGCTGGCACCCCCTTCTCGTAACTACCACACCACACCAACTTAGCAGGGATATTCTACCAATACTAAGCTGTAATATTCTTTGAAATCCACTCTTCCAAGATATATGGCAGCACGGGTTCTATGATGATTATTTTAGTGGGGAAGAGAACAGTTTTGTAGCAGATATTGCGTTTTCAGCGGATTGCAAAGATTATTATTTTTGTCACAAAAAAATAGTCAATGTCAAAATTTAAGTGTCTTATGGTTTTGTCTGTTAATGAAGACCTTGGAAAATGATTTGACTACTTATTTTAAGTGAACGGTGTACATAATTAATTTTACAGTGGAATATCTTTAATTAATTTATTAGCTCTAACGGATTAAATTTTCCAAAGTGGAGTATTTTGTTTATGTATATCCCTTAATTTGTACATGTAGTGATCCAAAAAGAAATATTGTATGAAAAAAACTGCAGTAAATCATAATGCGGTTGGATAAAGTATTAGCGTGCATTGCGCCCCTACACGGCGGGTCTTACAAAGCTCAAATAAAGCTCGAGCTACGAAAGTAGCTAGGCGTTTGCCAACTTGACTCTATCGTTAACATTTTACTATGTTTTTCATTGAATCGTCATTATAATTTAAGAAACGGCATTGCTTGCGAATGTTACAATTTTAAAATAAAATAAATACAACAGAAAGTAATATTAATGTCACTTTCAGATATAAATTATTTACACTACTTTTCTTAAGCGTTCATTACGCAAAGCTTTTAACAATGTGTTACTTTTGCTGAGCAGAGATCAGCTTAGGGAGGTATTTTGAAAAATCGACCCTCAAGAGTGTTACTAGGAATTATAAATTTAAAAAAATCCTTTCTATCAGCTATTAGATCTGCATAGTTAAAATTTAACAAAAGTGGTTTTTTTCTTTCATTTTTTGTGTAGCTGAGATATGCAAAAAGTTCTTTTTGTTTAATTTGCAATTCACATAAAATTAACTCATCAAAAACTTATTTTTCCATCAATCTGTGTTGTTTAATTTTTCAGTTCACCCGTGCGAAGAACGGGTATACCATCTAGTATATATATATATATATATATATACTCATAAATAATAACTCATATTAATGAATAAATTTAAAGAACATAAAAAAAAATCAGTTTATAATACTTCGGTTTGTTTTTATTATTTATATGATGAAAATAATATGGTGACACAATGTTAAAATGTCAAGTGTTATTAAAGTGAATGCAGGAAGTACAAGTGAATTTCATACTCATTTTAAAATGCAACGGGATTCAAATTTGTTAGAGGAAATAATCTAATTTTAGTTGAAGATATATATTTTAACATACTTTCTAAGCGCAAGCCATCAGAGATTTTCTATTAATTTGAAAAAAACAACATAATTTTGATGAAATTATTGACAAAATTATGTTCCAGGCTTGACGATAGTGCGATTGAGGCACTATGTTTTTTTAAGATTGCATTTCAAAAATTTGTAGCATTACCACAGAGTGATAATGATGTTTACACTTTTTTGTGATTTAAATAAATAAGATGTCCCTTTTTACTTTTTTGTGATTCTTTATATATACTGTTAAAATTTATAAATTACAAATAATTTTTGTGATATTTACACTATCTACTAAAATGAGCGAATTTAAAACAAAGAAACACCTGTGTTTTCTTTCTTTTTCTAAAATTTCTACTACCGGTATTAAAACCGGTATCACAATATTAAGACCTAAAAAGAACTGTGAATACCGGTATTGAACTTTTGGTTCGATAGTGCAATTCCTAGCCATGGTTGTACGACCATGACTACTCGACCACTCAGTTACCGCAACCACACAGTGAACTTTCTCGAATGCTAGTTTTTTTTACCATTTACAAAGGCAAAAAATTGTATACCGCATTGATGAAATTCTCGTCCTTAAAAATTTAAGTATATTGATCTCATTTATAATTTTCTCCTTAACTATTTGAGTTTTCAACAAAGACATCAAGTCTATAAATCCCAACTAAAATTGCAAGATCTATTAAATATTATGAACCTCATCTTCTTAAGTAGATACTGTAAACGCGTGTGGTGATAGTCATGAATGTTGTTGTTTCTGACGTGCTTATATTTCGTGTCGTACAGCAACTTAACCCGGGTGTGGTCACACGGGGCAGAGTCACTACAAAGTCTGAAAACTTTAATTCTGGGAAAACTGTTAATTTGTTATCAATGTCCTCTCTTGTCAGAATCCTTCTATATAACAGTCTGCATGGAACTAAAATGTATTTGTCACATATCTGCCTCTTTTTTTGGGAGTGGTAAATATTTTTCTTACAACCGTTAGGTACTTAGGGTGACTGAGTTCCTCATGCGACCACTTCTTCCCCAAAATATTTTGAAAGAACAGGCTACATTTTTACCTTTTGAAAGATTTAATGGCTTGATTGTCATGTTGTAGCCTAATTAGGATTTGTAAACGTAAATTAAGAGGATATGAAAAAGAAATGGCGTATTCATGATCTATATTGGATGAAGTTGTAACTTCGGAAAAAGAAACTGATCAAGCAAGTGAAGAACATGATGAAATAATGGAACAATGGATATTAATCATAACAGCAAACGTAAATTTGTGTAAAGCAACACACACACACAAAATTTGAGTCGAAAGAAAGATTTTGCAAATGTTACCTCAAGAGCACTGGCAGATGATTCAAGCTGAGCATCTTCTATTCCGAAAACGAGTATCTTAGCCATTACGTCAAAACGAGTGTCATCGCGTGGTGGCTATTATTGGTTTCATATCGATGTCACACCACCACACTACCCCCATGCTAGTGATTCGGTGAATAGGTGAACGAACGATACCATATTCGTGGCGAGTATGTGAGCTGTTGCGTCACTTTGAGTGTGACGGGTTTGTGGGTTGCGGTACTCTTGCGTGATGGCTTTGTGAGTTGAGTCGTCGTGTGTGACGGCTTAATTGTTTCATGTGTTTGACGGCTTGGTTTCTTTTGTGGTGGATAGATGACAACACGACTGCTTCAGTTCTCATTGCATGACCAGGGTCACCAATGAAGGAAAGATTCGAACTGGGCTTCTTTTTTTCTGAAAACAAGTATCTTAGCCATCACGCCAAAATGACCATCATTGCGTGGTGGCTGTAACTGGTTTTATATCGATATCACACCGCCACAACTCTATTAAAAATATATATGAAGCCACAATTGTACCGTAAGACACACAGCTTCCTGTCAAGAAGACACGAGTAAGAAAAGTCGAAAGTTTAAGAACAATAAAACTACAATTAGCAGAAAAAATATGACAGTTTCGCTTGCAAGTATCATTCCATTAAAATTAGCGAAAAGTGTATGTGTTTTCTGTCCTTTGTTATAGTCACACTCATTTGAAACATGTTAGTTCAATTTGATTAAATTTTTTTCTCAAATCATCAAAGAAAAATGGAAACGTCCTAAAAATTAGGTAAGTATAATTTCTCTTAACTAAATTATTCACTTATTTGTATAATCATTTACAGTAAAAATAATTATAAAGAAATATTGAGGTGACTGCATACGCCGCGGGACCACTAATGTTAGTATCAAGTTATTATAGAGGTTTATACGTTAAATCCGTCAAGGATCAGCATGGAGGGGGAATTCTGGTAAAGAAATGGCAATGGCGTCTACTTGCTTGACAGTGGTTTAAATTATAAATTCAATTGTCAATAGTTATCGCATTCTTTCTGACTGTAATGCTAATAAATAATCAATCAATTCTTTAAAAAAACATTGTCCAATGAACTTATAAATCTGCATCTTAGGTCAAAATCACAATGTATCCATATATTGTACATTACTGATTGCGCTATTTTTCTATTGCAGATATACTGCGGCTATATATAATTTAAGATATTTTATATCAGATAACAGTCTTCAGTAAATGTTAAAATAATAATTTATTTTTTTTAATAAAAATTAAAGCAAGAAGCTTTAAAATTTCAAACAAAGTAAGAAAAAAAAATTACGTTTTTCAAATAGCAGAAATTAACCACCCTTTTCTGAATTTAAATTGTGTAAGAAATTTATAATTTATTCTTCTTAAAGATTATATTCTATCAAGAAAATTACAAAATATATCAGCTTGTTTTTTTACAAATATTTACACAAATTAATCAGCATGTTTCCATGAATTTTCTAGAATGATAAATCATAAAAAATATTAAGTTTAAAATTGTGGTTTATAAATTCATAGACAATAATTTGAATATTATATGCACTTACAGGCATCTTAAAAAACCCAGACAGGAACAAGACGCTATGAAAACAAAAATAACTCTTACATTTAAGTAAATAATTTCTCAAACACTCAGCTAGACAAGAAAAAAAATGGTGCGTGGAACGCCACGCGATAGAAGTGAAATTTCTTTGGCGACGTTGGAACATTGATTATTTACCCTAATACTCCAAATTGACCGAGCACATGTCTCAATCGCCTAATTTGCGTGAAAGGTTTTCGTGGCGAAATGAATCTTTCTGATACCAAATCCAAAGTAGAAACATGTCCTAGAATTTCTGAGTATAGAATACCATTATATTTTGATAAATTTCGTATACTTCTTCTATTTAAACTTTGTCGGCAATTGTAGCATGCTTTAAGGTGTCTTCTAAATTAATTCCCGGTAAAATATTTTGTAAAACATTTTTTGTGCTCAGCAACAGAGGTTCTCAAATCATCTCTAAACCATAATCTATCATAAATTGAACGCCCGTATCAATTGAACGATTATCAATGAATCGCTTTTGAAATCTTTGTGAGCATTTTTTATGGGAATCATAGTTTTTGTGACGTAAGATATAATTTATTATTGATTTACATGCATCAGTTCAAACGCGCACTAGAATTGTTGAGGGCTCTGTAGTTAATGGCACAGGGTGGTTCACTAAGTCCGTATTAATCTATGCAGTCATTAGAAGAGTCTCAATAGCATTCCCATCCCTTAAACTGAGCATTAAGAGAGTATTTTGCAGTGTTTTTTTCCCTGCTCGATATACTATCATGCTCTCTGATGGAGATTCCGCAGTAGCACTTAATAAATGTACAATATTTTTCTGTTTTTTTTTTTTTTTTTTGCTTTTTTCTTGTCATTTTCTTGACTGGACTTGCTGCCAGTTTTTCTTTTTCTTTCTTTCACGAAGCACTTTTCTTCTTTGTGCATTTGATTTAGGATTTCTGACTAGAATTAATATAATAATTCAACCCAAACAAAAGTCAAAAAAGCAAATTAGCCGTCGAAAATATCGCCATGTAGCAAACAATCTAAGAAAATATTTAAAAAAAAGCATGTTTTTACTGCGAGAGCTATTTTGTCTACACCGTAATGTCACTGCATCTCATACAACCGTTGATAGATGTTCCTTCGTCTGGGAGGGAAAGGACCTCCAATAAAAACGGATATGACGCAAGTCACTTTGTTTCCCCGCTCCCCCTTTTCCTTCCAACTCGCTATCCTGTCATCATGGTGACGATTCGGGGGATGAGAGGGGGCGCGGAGACTATTTCTGTTCGCTTTTTCACTGTTACGCAAAACTGGGCAAATTTCTCATTCACTCTCGAATGCTAAGAATCTTTACTTTTAAAAATTCTGGTTGATGCAAATAGAATAAGCGAGAAATATACAGAAAAATGCTACTACTACGCAGTTACAGTGCAGCTAAATTTATGTCAAATGTAATCTTACTCCAAGTTATACGTATTTTAGATAAAATGGAGATTTTTGCATCTGCTTTAGAGTATATTCGCCATCTGCTTTTAGCTTTTCTCTAAGCCTCCTGAGGCTGCAGTAGCTAAATGACAGGTTTTATTTCTACAGAGTTATTTCTACAAATGTTCAACGTGTTAGCCGGCATTCATCAACAATACCCGTAGTCAAGGGACAATGTTGAGAAAAACGCTGTACAATATTTCTGAAGGTATGGTGAGAAATTGCTGTCGGATGTTGACTTTTAGCATTCCTAATGAAGTCAGATAATTGTGGTAGACTTGTGACTTTAGGTAACCCCACAATTAATTATCATTCGGATCGAGGTCTTTGGGCATGGGAGGCCAAGCATGATTAAAATGGCTGCTCAGCCCATGATTCTCACCAAACGATGTGAGCAATGATCTTTTACAGGTAGCAATATAAGGTGGAGCGCCATTGTGCATAAATGTCCCTACTTGTTAAAATCCTATTTCATTGACCCTTGGCGATGATTATTCACGCCAGGAAGGGTGTTGTTTTTACCAGACGTATGAATCCCTTTGAAGTGAATAATATATATGGCTGGCGCTATATTCAGCTCTGAAACAATCTAACAATTGGCAATTTATAGATTTTTTGTTATTGTTAACTTAAATTGTGAGTTATTATTTGATATAAATCTATTGAGTAAAGAATATTTATTGAACGAACGTGGAGTATCGAAATGAACCTCAATATTCCTTTCAGCATGTGTTAATCTTCGATGCAAGGGATGATGTGCATCTAAAACATATCGGCGTAAATAGTAACCATTTAGCTCACAATTTATAAAAGAAAATCATGAAATTCCTCAAAGAAAAAGTGTCCGTCCACGACCGATGTGGACAATATTTTGCACCTTTTCTGGTTTTGATAGAACCTCATGTCATTTCAATTATTCTTGCCAATTTTTACCTTTGTACTTATATTATACCGTGAACCATTTCCTTTTCAAATGTTAACGGACCTTTGAGTCACCTAATATATTAAGGTATTCGACTACGTTCGGAACCATGATTTTAAAAAAGCGCATTATTGGATTATTTCCATGATATTTAACCTTTTGGAGACGGCGGTCTTTGTGAGAAAAATGCCCTTAAAGACGGCGCTTCTAGCGAACTTTACTCCCCCCTTTTTCGGAGCTGATTTATGACACCATACATCGGCGGATAAAAGAAGCAGAGCAGTCGTTGATACCCCGCTGAATAGTGGGGATGTTTACGGCTTAGAAAGTCCCTAAACACAAATAGTCTCCCTGTCTTAGGGAAACATGTTTTCTTCAAGAATCCAATGTAGTAATTACTAATGTTTTCAGTTCAAGAAAATTCAAGAAATTTTAGCACAAAACAGAGGTGATGATATAAAGAATTTCATAAAAAAAATTAAACGCCTATATCATTGTAGGAAAATGTACAATAAACTAATCTAAATTTAATTGATTTTATTTAAGAAAAAATATTTATATTTTGATTTTCAGTTAAACTTATTAAAATAGTTATAAAATGTTTTAAATTTATTTTTTATTCATATATATAAATGCTGGAATTTGATACACACCTGGTGTTAAAATTTAAAATAGTCAAATTAGAAATAAGAAGTAAATAATATGATTCTTCATAACTTGCACATAATTATAAGCAAAAATACAAAATAAAATAAAAAGCCCAATTGCTGATCATGTCTCTTTATGTTATAATGCAAAGTTCAGACTTTCTCAAATCGACAATAAAATGAGTTTAAAAGCTCTTACAAGCATCTGCATATCAATAAACATATTGCCATAAATCCTTTTTGGAAACTTCATTGTTGCTCAATTTATAATTGTTTTCTTTTTTAGAACATGCCAGAAAAATCTTAAAAATTTAAATCCTCTTAAGGATTTTCGTATATATCTTCCATAAAGGAATGAAAGATTTGATGTATATAATTGTCATTTTTTATTTTTCCATAATCCATTATATTATGATACATTAGAATTCATAGTACTCAAGGAATCCTAAGATTAAATCTACATTTTATTATAACAAGCATCTTTCAAAAATAAAAATCTTTTATTTTGATCTAATTCTTCTTATATATACAGAGAATTATGATAAAACATTTACTGTGCCAAATATATGAAATTAATAGCAGTTAAGTGTTTCGCATCATGCTATAAAATATGAATATCCTAAGCCTATAAGTGTTGGCCCTTGTTGGATAGTGCGACATTGTAGTCACTACATGTTTTTATTGAAAAATGGTCATGATTAGAGGTTCCATTGTGTAACAGAGCTGATACGCATAAAATCAAAGTCCTTACGTTGCCGTGGTGTGAAAATAAGAAGTGGGGGCTCTAGCTCGACTATTGTTCTCGTTACTTGATCGTCATTTAAATTACGAGGTCCGTCTTATTACTTTGACCCTAATAGAACTCGTAAATGAAATATTAATAATTTATCAATTTATATATACCTCGTGTTCCTAAAAATAAATTCTTTAAATATACATTAGAAATTTAAAATTATATTTTTTCCAACATTAATAAATTGTTTTCATTAGTAAAAAGAGAAAATTCTTTGAATACTTAGAATACTTGATAGTAAAACGCAAACAATAAGCTGATATCAAAGACTAAATATTATGACTACAAACATATTTAAGTTGCCGAGGAGCTTCATGCATCTCGACAAACTTGTTTATTCAAAAGGATTATATTATTCTTATTTCTAATTGTTTCTTTTGCGAGTAAGGGTAACATATTGGGACTTCTTAATTTTTTTCTTCACTTTTTGTACAAAAAAGGGATATTTTTAGCCTTTGAATAATCCATACTTTTTATTTAAAATTTCAAAATAATTGCATATTATTGCTTAAATTCTAAGATTACAGCTCTGATTTTTGTGCGGTAATGAACTGACTTTGGTGTGTGAGTTTGTGCATAAGGGAGGGACACGTTGATTATTTATATTTTAAGATTGTTTTGATTTAACAATTTTATTTTAGTTACATTTAAAAATGCCTTCAGAATAAAATATAGTTACACCAAAAATGAATAAAAGTGATTTCTTCTGAAAGTTGCGCAAATCCGAGAGAAATGCACCACTTTAAATAAAATGGCAATAGTTTAATGTTCTTTAGATAGCCCGGCACCATTTGATCCGCGGACCGGGGGTTGCGGATCACTGCCCTAAGTGATTGGGTGCTTTTTACCTTATCTCGCAAAATCTAACACAATATCAGTTCCCCGAAGAGGGTTACTTTCATTCTCCTAATAACGTTCGCCAAGTAGAATAGGACATTCTTGAAGAAGGGCTTGGTCGGCATAGTTTCTATTTATCCTATGTACGATAATTTCATTGAAAAGAAAATGCACTCTCTAAAGATTTATTACGGCAACTAGAGGAAGAATAGTTTTCCGGCTACTTGAAAGCAACCTTGGAATATTTACAAGAAGGCAGATGTGCACTTCTAGGTTTTATTACACCAAAAAAAAGGCATAGGATAATCAACAATGACCAAAAACTAAAGCATCAACAATAATCAAGAGGGCAAGCATTCTTTATCAATATAAAAGATTTTACAACCTGCTTTCATGCTCATTTACAAGAACCATCTGATTCTGTATTCAGAGTTTCAAAAGTTGAATAGCCTTAGAGCGCACAAACGAACACTTTTTTCTTTGTACTATCATATCTAAAAAGTGTGACTCACGAATAACTGGGCGAAAAAAAAAAGAGAACAAACACATTTTTTTTTACTTCAATATAAGTATCTATTAGACTACGTTCTGATTATATTTATTCTTCAGATAGATTTTAGAGCATTCTGCAAATTTTTTTGTAATTATTATTATAAAGGACACTAATTTTTTTTAATCAGGTAATCCAACACTGTAGAACTTTCAAAGAATAATTGTGTAACAAAAGCAAGGATTTCATTTTTGCTTTTAAGGTTTTTGTATAAATCGAGGCTTTTTTCTTATGTTGAAGAGCTTGTAATATATATGTTTTCTACAAATTTCAAAGAAATTATATCGGAATTAAGAGTTTCTGGTTCGAATACTCGACTTTTTTATACATCAATTGTTATAATAAAAATGTCGAAGTTAGTTTCGTGTGCATTTTATAAATAAAGTCGAAGGATTAAAATGGATAATTTTAAGAATCTGTAACGAATATTTCTGCAATTTTTTGTTGTAAATATCTTTTTTTTTTTTTTTTTGTTGTTTATACACCATTAAAAATACGCTTTTTTTATGCTTCAATATAAATTTTTTTTAAAAAAATTCTTCATTCAGCATAACGTAAGATAACAGTAAAAATACGTTTCTGTACAGTAATACATTGTGTAATCTAGATATGTATTATAAATGTGAAAGTTTGTGAGGATGTTTGGCCGTCTTTCGCGCAAAAACAACTGAATGGATTTTAATGAAAAACTTTACAGTAATCAAGCTTATACATCAGAAGAACACATAGGCTATAATTTATAAAGATATTGTGTGAAGTGTCCAAAATATAACGATATTTGTCAAGTAGGTAGGAAAAAATTCTGCCATTCCAAGCAATTCTGGCGTGCGCTGCAAAAAAGCCCACGACAGCATATATCTATCTTTTGTTTGTAAAGAAACCCTTTTTGTTTTGGCTACGCATGGCGCTCGCTTCTAATTAATTCCTGTGATCAGCATAATCCCTAATTTTTTTTATATTTCAGAATAAAACTAAGTTTTGAAGGGAGAGGTTGTTATATATCTCTCTTTTATTTGAATGCCTTTTTATGATTTTATTATGCACATTTGGAATTAAGAAATTGATCTATTTTTCACAATAAATGCTTTTATCCGTTATGGTACTTAAAGTAAATAAACTTTCTCTTCCACACTACATCATTTGGACAAGTTTTCAAAATTTGTTTGTGTTTAGTAATTAATTATAACGCTGTAATTTTAATTGAATAGGCGGATATTGCATTTTTAAGTATAAAAATAATTATATATACTGTACTGTATTTTTTGGAGTTAGTTAATATTAACGTCGCACTGTTAAGCTTTTGGCAACGGACCACGTAATTTTAAGCCATGGTCAAGTGACGTGGATGACACCTGAGCTGGCAGCCCCTTCTCGCAAGTACCACACCGCTCCAATTTAGAGAAGGAATATTCTACCAATACTTAACAGGAATATTCTTTGAAAACGATTTGACTATTTATTTTAAGTGAACGGTGTATACAATTAATTTTACAGTGGAATATCTTTAATTAATTTATTAGCTCTAACGGATTAAATTTCCCAAAGTGGAGTATTTTGTTTATGTATATCCCTTAATTTTCAATGTAGTGATCCAAAAAAATATATTGTATGAAAAAACCTGCAGTAAATCCTAATGCGGTGGATAAAGTATTAACGTGCATCACTTCCCCTACATGGCGGGTCTTACAAAGTTCTAATAAAGCTCGAGTTCTGACAGTAGCTAGACATTTGCCAACTTGATTCTATCGTTAACATTTCACTATGTTTTTCATTGAATCGCCATTATAATTTAAGAAACGGCATTGCTTGCGAATATTACAATTTTAACATAAAATAAATACCACGGAAAGTAATATTACACTTTTAGACATAAATTATTTACACTATTTTGAGCGTTTATTACACAAAACTTTTAACAATGTGTTACTTTTGCTGAGCAGAGATCAGATCATCTTCCTCATTTTCATCAGTGGTAAGTCCCCTTTTACGTTTAGGCATTTTTTTAAAAATCAAATTGGTTTAAAATGAAATGATTAGGTAATCGAGATGACAAAATCGCTTGAAAAAATAACTATGCACTCTCCATTAGTGAGAATTTAAGCATAAGGGAAAAAAGAGGGATTTCTAGATAAGGGTGAAAGAGGGAACTGTATTCCCCTCCTTTTTAAATACAAAAGAAACCGGTCAAGCAAATGATTTTCCAGGTCTGTAATAGGCCTCATGCTGTTTCGAAAGCTGTTAAGAGGGGAAAGCATTGCGTGGCCGATACATCGGCCAGAGCCGTCTTTTAAAGGTCTGTTCCTTTTGGCCTTTATATCGGCCAGCCGTCCTCAAAATGTTAATGTCACTCAAATTAGAATATATGCATAATATTGTTTTAAGGACATTTTGACAAAACACATTTATTTAAATACAATATTTTAGCAAAAAATTAACTAAGAATAATCTTTTTTTCCAAATGTTCTCCTTTTGTGAAAAATGCTAATATTATAATAATATTTTGCCTGTATATAGCTCAGACCTCTGTACAGAGGCTCAACTATGATTTTTGAAAAAATCACATTATTTTCAGAGTTACCACCAATTGAAATAATTATTGGCGTTTTTTTCTTAAAATTTCTCCCCTCTGTTGTCGTAAAATATATGAATAAACCCACTTCTAAGTTATATATTTAAAAAATTCTAGTTGAGCCTCTGAACAGAGGTCTGAGTTATATACAGGCAAAATATTATTCTAATAGATTCATTTTTCACAAAAGGAGAACATTTGGTAAAAAGATTATTCAAAGTTAATTTTTTGCCAAAATGTTGTATTTAAATATTGTTTTGTCAAAATGTTCTTAAAACAATTTTATGCATATATTCTAATCTAAGTGACACTAAATATCATGAAAATTATCCATTTATGTGCTTTTGGAAATCACGGTTCCGAACGTAGTCGGATACCTTAAGTGAGACGTATTTTTTGTTTAGGTTTGTGCAAACTTGCACAAGCTATCTTAGAATATTCCTGAGCTATTTTCAAAATGTAGAACCGGAAAAAATAACAAAGTAAAAATTATGCAATGGAATAAGAAAAACTTAGAGTTGTTCTTTTAAATTGACTTAAAAATTAAAACCTATGTAATTCACATTAATTTTTTCAGTCGAGATCAAATATTTTTTCCTATAGCATCATCTTAAGGTTATTTTTAAAGTACTATTTCCAAAACATTTTATTTTTCATAATTCAGTACTGTTTCATTGCATGGGAATTTGATTTGACATTTTGTTAACGTCACGATACAAAACAAGGCAAGCAGTTTCTGGCAAGAAAAAAGCATTACTGTGATGGGGCATTCTCATTATTCACCTGATTTTACCCCATGCGATTATTTTTTACTTCCTACAATTAAATCTTTCTGAAGGGAAACTCATGTTACCTCAGTTAAAGAGGTTCAGGCATAAACCGAAAATCTCCTAATGGGACATCAAAACCTCATTCAACTGTTACCAGCAATCGTAGCACCGAATGTAGAAGTATGTGAATGCTGAAGGAAACTACTTTGAAGGTGATAATGCCACATAGAACTGATTCTGTAAGCACAATGATCTATTGCACCAGTCTCGTTTCTTTCATGTGTCACACCTAGTATATTGTAAGTTTTTCAGAGATACCAAAATTTGAACTCACGACTCACCAGCTAAGAGTTTATGACCATGACCAATCGGTTACCATAGCCACTTATTACATAGGAATAAAAAAACTCAGGGGATATTTTTAATATCATTTTGTCAAATAGCTTCCAAAAGCACTCTACTACAAAAAGGATAATGTATTCTAAAATAAGTATTAACAAATATAAACTTCAATATATTATTTAAATACGGACTTTACTTTACAGCTATTATGAGAGGGAGAGATTTAAATCATCTATTTATTAGTTCTCTCGGTTTTTACTCTTAATTTTACACGATGGTAAGTTTGCGCTATCATGAATTCCAGATAAAAATAACTTTTTTTTACTTAAATGTTTACGCGAATTTCAAACAAGAAAAAAAAAAAACTAGAATGACGAATTTATTGTGTTTTGTAGGGGGGAAATAAAATTTTTCCCATTAATTTAAAAAGTACTTACTACATGTATTTAAACTTCAACCTTTTAGAATATTTCAAAATGGTTACATTTTCAAAAAATGTGACATAAATTACATTTTTTAAGTGGAAGAAAAGTTATTTTTCTTGAAGTGGATGCCAAAATTTTAATTATAATTTATAATAGATATGTAAATGGTGTGTATGTGTTTGTGTGTTTTGATCTTTTTATAATTACATTTATCTTTTATTTTCTAAGACATTAAAATGTTTTCAAAAACACTGAGTTTTCTTCTACGCACCTTTTTTAGAAGTTAAAAATTGATTAAAAACTTTTTTTCTTAAATGAAATGATGAGAGATTGTCAAAAACAGTTTAACAAGACTATAATGCTTAAAAATCAGTTCTCTATTTTAGAACTTTAAGGATTAAATCTCATGAGCGTCTGTTTTATTTATAAACTATTTTCAGTAATTTTTCCTGTTTCATTTTAAAGTTTTCTTTTTGTTTTTTGTTCTTCAAAGGGAAGATTTCAAAGCATGCTTTTTGCAATTTCCTTGAATCTTTTGCGTCTTTTTCAACAAAAGAATAATTTATATGCTAATTTTGCTGGTTGACTTTCCTTCTGAAAGTTTCGAAAATTGTGATGTCAAAGAGATTTTTTATTAACTCTTGAGACGTACTACTCCTCGCTGAGTTGATTGCAGTCCTATTGTATCATTATTGTTGGGCTTGGCGATATTTTTAATGTAATTTATTCATTTTTTTTATTTCATAGTCTCTTGAGTTAAAAGTTTAGCTTTTTTGATTAAGCAATATATATATATGAATATATAGTAAAATATATTTCCGTGTACGCAATATATATATGAATATATAGTAAAATATATTTCCGGGTACAAGTAATTACGGGGGAGGAGAGGTTTTTTTAAAGAACAGAATAATTAACACCTATCAGTAAATGAGTCAATTGTAGCAAAGTTCTTCATCCTCACCTATGCCACACAATAGTCTCGGCAGTGGCATTGTGATTGTGATCGTGGCAGTGGCGTTGTGATCGTATTTGTGTAGAGAGAAACCTCCCTTGTGTTCGTTGAAACTTGTAAAGTAAGAACGTTTTGAAACATCGTAATTTAGTTCAATCCTTGTTTTTTTAAATTTTTTTGTTTACCCATCTTTAATATGGTCAGTCGTCATCGTCTAGACGGGGGGGTCAAACGTTTCCAGAATGCCGGGAACTTCCACTTTCAATTTTTCAAAGTCTTGCGGTCCACTCAGTGGCGTAGGTGTGTTAAGCTAAAAATGTTCTACATAATTTATAACAACTTAATAATAAATACATAATATGAACTTACCTGCATAACTACAATAAAATAAGCTTACAATTTTAAGACCGCGTTTAAAGAAAAACGCTAGATACTAACAAAATAATAACAGCCACATTTATAATATTATCAAATGATGCACTTGTAACGAAACAATTAAAGTATATTGAAAAATAAAACATTTCAATCCAAAGTTAAGACGCATAGCTATAGTCAGTAGAAGGCTTAGTCGGCATGCTGTTATACAATCTTGAATATCTTGGAATATAATTACTAACTACTAATTTTGTGGCGTTCAACCAAAATCTCTTGGCCGTCCACCGTTCGACCGTAATAGACTTAATGCCCACCCCTTTCTATCCTCTGTGAAAGAAGTTCTGAAAGACAGGAACAGTGGTCCTGATCATCAGAACCTGAACATGGTTAATAAAAAGCAACAATAACGACTGACCATTATTTGAGACTTGTAGCCAAAACGAAAAGCTCAGCGAGAGCGAACCAACTATCTTACAACTTGTATAATACAACAGAAACCTCCATTTCACGGAATAACAGTTGCCCAAAGACTTAATAAAGGTGGTTGTATGCCAGGTGCCTTTTCATCTGAAACCTTTTAACTATGAACCACAAAAAGAACGGAAGATTGGAGGCAGGTTCTCTTCAGGAATTAGTTGCGATTCAGTCTGAACAAAGATTTGAGACGTATTCTCATTATGAGAGACCCCAGGAGTCCATATTGACCCTCTAAAAAGGACCATTATGGTCAAGGTGGTTGATGGTCTTAGAAGGCATCATGGCAGACGGGCATACCGAAACTTATGTGTTTGATAGGGGTAGTCTAACAAGTCAGCGGTATAGAGACGAACTTTTTGCACCCAACTCAGACATTTCTGTGGAGCATACGGACTGAGCTTCATCTTTATGGACGATAACGCACGAGATCAGTGGGCTTAGTTGGTGGATGAATCAATCCAGTCGAAGAATACTCAACTATTGGAGGTGCCTGCGATGTACCCTGACTTCAATACCATCAAACACGTATGGGAGTCCTTAGAAGCTCAATTGCAGATCAAAAACCAGCTTCAACGGCCATCGATGAGCTTAAGAGTTCTTTGAAGCAAGAGTGGATGCAGAAAGTGAAAAAGTGAATCAGTGTTCAGTTTCCTTATTTAGGGTGCAGGTTGTGCTGATTTTTGTTTTCCCATATATTGCTTTTATATAGGATGATATTCTGGCTTGCTTTGTTTGTTCCTTCTTTCATTGCAAAAGAACCTTTCTTCCATTTAACTGTTTTTACCAGCATATATATATATATATATATATATATATATATATATATACGTGTGTTTGTACATATGTATATATACAGGGTTAACCAAAAGTTCTTGTCAGCATTATAAAAATTTATTAGAAACAAAGAAAACAACTGTTTAATATAACAGTGTTAGTTTTGTATCAGTGGATAGATCAATTTTTGTAGTTTTTAGTGCAGACGTTCACTGGATTGCTCCTTCAAGAGGGACAAGGGGTAACATTTGTAAGGAAGACATAATTTGTAAGGACAATTTTAAGGATAACATCATTTGTTTAAGGACATTTGTAAGGAAAACAAGAAAGCCCAATTTATATATATGCACTCTTTGGTTTCACGAAACAAATTCATCCATTAAAATTCAGCGTAAATTTCGATATTGTTATGAACTCAACCTTGTAAGGGTTACTATTCGAGTTTTTCTACTAATCCTCTGGGTAAAAATATTTTTTACATGTTCTTTTAAATTAAAAACCGCTTTCCATAGAGATGACTTAATTTTATGCAAATGTGACTACTATTTAAATTCATGTAGTTGCGTATGATAGTTAACGGTTAAGCGTTAACCGTTAAGCGTGGAATCCAAGTATTAGTAAAGGGGAACAGCGACAGAGAGGTCGTACTTGAGATTAGAAATCATCGCAGAATCCACCAGGAATTGGCGAAGAAATCAACCGTGGAGCTGACCGAGCTTCCGGGCTTCGAGAAGGATCATAACACGGAGCTTCAACTCCAGATAAGTACTTTCAATAATTTATTAAATCCGATTAAGTGTTAGGATTTCATATTGCTCCCAGAGTTAAGTTATAAATTTGTATACTTTATAAAGAGCTAAAGATAGAATAAAAGTATAGCTATTTTTATGATTATGTCTGCTTCTTCAATGAACCCTTCTCTCAGCCGCTATCTTCGGTCACGACAACCTTCTTTGGCGGGCAATGGATGCCATAAAGAAATTCGCCAAGATATCAAGGGACACACTTTGCAATTTACTGAGATAAATAGTCGTAATAAAAAAATTCATAACAGTACTCACAATACATCCGAATAGTCATACGTCTAATTATAATAGTTTAAATGCAATAAATATTTGTATTCAGGGCAAAATATTGCGGATAGAAATATTAATAACTTACGGCATTCACTAATTAACAAACTTAAAATACAAATCTGTTGCTTTTTTGAGCGATTTCAGAGAATCATGGCAAGCTATAATTTTGAACTAAAGCATAGTCAATAGAAGTCTAACAATTTGTTAACAGCTAGAAACACATTTACGACTATTTGGCTCTAAAATAATTGTTATTTTGGAATGAGGGGGGATACATTCCGAGCATTGATGAAATCTCGGGAAGGGGGAAGCAATCTGTACAAATAAAAATAAAACAATTCATCTGACTAGAAACGTGAAGAAAAAATAAAATTTATGTTGTTAAGAAAACTATCAAGTTTTTTTTTTTATTTAAAATAGTTTGTATTATTCAAATTATGTGGCTTTCCTTAACGTATTCACAGTAATTTGAATTTGCAATACTGTTTAGGTTTCTAATAAGCGATTCAGAGATACATTTTTCGGAAGGTAGGGAATATGTTTCTTGAAAAAATCGCAGTGCTTAGGATCATTAAAGAAAATGGACTAATTTTATACTTGCATTATCTTTCAATGACAGAACATAAGAATTTTTTTACTGTTAAGATAACGTTAAGTTAACTTTAATATTTTATCAATATACACTTCAGGACATAAAAATTGCAACTACAGAAAGTAAATCAAATAACAAAGTTTTACTTATTATACGCATACAGCTAGGGTTGCATATTTATCTCATGTGTTCTAATGTTTTTATAAGATCTTATACTATTCGTTTGATTTTGAACAATCCTATTGGACATTACGTTTCATTAATTTTACGTATTATTAATTTTAATATTGCATGTCTTACGTAAGCAAATTTGTAATATTGATAAACAAAAAACGTTAAGAAAAATGAAAAAAGAACAAAACACTTGTAAAGAATCAGAATGAGATGCTGTAGGATCAAAACGAACAGATATGACCGTATATCTTAATAGTTTTGTTACTTAATAACATTTCAAAAATAACTATGTGTTTGGAGTGGATTTCCTAACTAACTCCTGACAAAATATATATTCTAATAATATTATTCATCTTGCAATCTCTAACCAGACAGACGAGAGTACTGTACTACAGTCTTCAATGGGTTTCTCTCAAGAATCAGTTTTTATAGGTAAAGGTTCACGTATCAAACATTATAAGCTTGCCCAAGAGTTAAGGGGTGCACTTTATGTATATATATATATATATATATATATATATATATATATATATATATATATATATATATATATATATATATATACATTTGTATGATTATTTATGAGTTTTGTCATTGATAGATAAAGAGATTCTGAAATTAGTAGACATTTAGAAATAAAAATGGAAATATTTCCATATTGACATACAAAGCTTGATGTATTAGTATTATGGAATGGGTTTACTGTTGGGAGATAGTAAGATAGCATATTTTAATAAAATGTATAGACAAAATATGAAAACTATTTTAATTAAAGGTATAACAAGCTGTTTACCTGCATTTCATTAATTTATTCCATTTTTGCTTTTGTTATACACTGGCTAATAGTTATCTTTCACCGCATGATGGTATTGCATTGTTTCGAAAGCTCTTCTTGCATTAAAATGTTTGTTTGTATGCTACATTATTTTAGAATGCAGCGATTTCTTGAATTTTAACATGGAAAGATATAGATCCTTAATATAAAATAGAGTATATATTTAGAAAAGAAATTAGTTACTTTAAAAGTTATTTTGAGACTTTCATTGATATAATATTTTTTTTTTCAAAAGTCTTACAATAAAAATGAATACATGTTTAAACTGGATACTTAAAAAATATTTAAATAGACTAAGGTCTTGTTAGGATCTTTAAAGTTAGATAAAATTTTGGGGAATGAAAGTGTGTAATGTCAATAATGCAAAATCGTTAGCAAAAAATAAATCTAAACTTTTTCGAATTTTTTTTCAGTATTTGGTTGCCGATGTTAGAAACACGGAGAAGGAATTATTTGTTTAAAAGCAGTAAATGTGTTTCAGTGATAAATAAAAACATTTCTTTTTTTTAAGATTTTAAGCGTAAAATATTTTGGTTTGTTCGTACATTTTTACAATCTTTTAAACAGAATAGAATGTCATTATATGTGATGAAGTATTTTTCATAATAAAACTGACCCGTTTATGTAACATATCATTGAACCGAAAATTACTGAAAAATTATTATTAGGTAAATACACACTGCCGAAGAACTAGTACTTTTCATCTCACATATTTTCGTAATTAATCCAGTAATGCAATGTAATAAACATTTTTTGATCTGTTGCTTATGATATTTTTACATCGTCTTCTGTAATATTTGCCGAACCTTGAAATAGGAAAATAATTTATTTTTATTTTTTAGTTATATCATTCTTTCTGCGGCACAGTAAAAGAATTGGTGATATTCTGTAAGAAACAATTTTATGTTTAAGTCACGTATACGTATTAATAAACATTTTTAGTTTGTCTGTATAGGAAGTACGAAAAAATGTTGAATTTTTCTGATAGAAATAACTTATGTAATAAGAATTACAGTAATTAATTTTAACATTATTTCTTCAGTTTTAAAATTATTCAGCTTTAATTAGAAATTACTCAAGTACGATATGTAATAAAACTGAGATAAGGACAATAAATAAGGACTAAGGGATGAAGCATTGTTTTTTAAAATATGCACTTTATTATGATTTATATTAATTTTTTTTAAGATTCGACTTTAGCTATGGGGGCACGTCAGTTTATAAGTACTAATTTAAATAAATCGAAAATAAATGTTGTAGATTTCATGAACAGCAGATCCTCAGTAACAACATGAGTGCTAGAACAACCAGTTGACTCCTTTCCACTTCAACCACGACAATTTTCACTATTACCTACTTTATTTCGATGTCCCCGAGCCACAATCATCGTCACTCTCTTAACTTCCCTCTTCATTTGATCTTAAATATCAACCCTAATTAACATAAATCACGGTACCTTTACAGAAAGAACTTTTGAAGTCATTTTACGTCATCGAGAGAGCATTCCCTAAGGAATAGTAAGAATCGTAAATAGAACCCGTTATATGGCTTTCGTTTGAAAAAGTTACAGTTTTATTTTTAAAATTTTCTGTTGAATCCTCAATGTTTTCGTATATAGATGTAAAACATTTTGTTATATCGTTTATATTTAACTTAACGTTTCCAAAAATTGCTGTGCACTAGGTATTTCTTATATTTTTAATATTAACCACTCCATAGAAATAAAAGAGCATTATGTCACAGTACATGTTCAGGTATTTTTAACTTAAAAGAGTAATTGTATGGGTAAATTTAATTTAGTAAAAGTTTCTTTCACAGGCACAAGTTTACTCCAACATCAACTTTGATAGGACTAGACAAAATAACTATTAAACATAGAGAGAAGTATCTGATACTTACACAAAGTCCTTGCAAGTTATGAAGGCTTGTTTTGAAACATGGGGAAAAGTGATACAGTAATAAATATACATTAGACTTAAGTATTTATTACTTTCAGTGAATAACAAATCTCGAAAAATGTCTTTAACAAAATGAATTAATAAGTATACAAACACATTATTTTCGAAAACCTTTAATGATGCATTAATAATTCATTTCGTATATATATATATATAGATATCACAAATACATTAACCGTCTTGCTACTTCTAGTTCCAAAACCACCACACAATAATAGGATTTCAAAGTCAGCATGTTAGTGGTCTTGCTGTGAAGATTATATCATAACACTCATATCACAGTTTACATTTTTTCCACACACATCTTGAACATCTTACACATTGTTGACAACCAACCAAATTAGAGCCAAGCAAATTTACATTTTTGGCAATCAACCAATTCAAATTCTACCATATTTGATTGTCGTCTTTTTTTATATCTGTTTTTGCTGGCTGGTTTAAAAGTTAGCTCAAAAGATGTGTTTTATGTATATTCGAATTTTTTAACTTGGTGAATAATTGATTTTAATTGATGTGAAGATGCTTGATTCTCTTCGTAAAAGCTCTGTGAGTAAAGAAATTTTGTTAAATTATCTTTTGAAAAATACTTATCTTATGTAATTGTTTTGGGATTTTTCTACTTTTCTTACGTATTTGTTTTGCGATTTTTCTGCATTAAGAGTTTGGAAGAGTTTGTTACATAATAGCAGTGAGTGGTTTTATCATACTCTCTGAGTTTTTACATACTCTGAATTTTTGTTTATTTTATTTTATTTGGTTTTTCCTACCGAGTTGCAAAGGGGGAAGGTTGGTGCCTTCAAACTAGTTTAACCCCACTTATTCGGTCCTAAGTCCGAAATTGCTTTCTGACTTGCTAGGTTCTTCTTTTTTGTAGTTTCTTTTTTATTTCTCTATAATTTGGTTCTTCATGTTCAGCTTTTATATTTTTATAACGCTATTTCTTGTTATGTTCATTATCTATTATTTCTTGTTTTTGATATATAATACATATATATATATATATATATATATATATATATATATATATATATATATATATATATATACATATATATATATACATATATATATGTATATATATGCATATATATATATACATATATATATATGTATATATATGCATATATATACATACATATATATATATGCATATATATACATATATATATATGTATATATATATGCATATATATACATATATATATATGTATATATATATATGTATGTATATATATATGCATATATATACATATATATACATATATATGTATACATATATATATGTATGTATATATATGCATATATATATATATATATATATATATATATATATATACAGTCCAGTCATATTAATGTGACCACTGTAAAAAGCCAGAATAACCATCTTTCGCAGAGGGGAAACTAGTCATTTAAGATCCTCAAGGTATTCACTAGGATGTTGAGCCATGCCGACTCTATTGCTGCACTAGATTACGCGCGTGAGGATCCATGACGTGAACCACCCGATCGACAGGGTTCCATAGATTATTGATTGGGCTTAAGTCAGGTGAGTTTTCTGGACACGGAAGAACGATAAACTGATCCTGGGGCTCTTTGAACCACGCACGTACGCTGTCAGTTGTATGACACTCCGCAATGTCCTGCTGGTAGATGCCACCATCCTGAGGAAAAACAATGCGCATAAACATGGTTTACATGGTCTGAAAGGACAAATGCGTACTTCTATTGATCCATCGTGCTTTCCACAATGATGAATAAACACAGAAAATTTAAGGAAAACATTCCCCAGACCATAATGCTTCCGCCTCCAGCCTGAACCTTGCCAGCAATTGTTGCAGGGTGTTTGCTTTTAGACGTTTCATGCCGTATTTGCCACCAACCATCCATCCGATGGAGTATAAAGCGTGATTAATCAGAAAACTCTACCTGTCACCTCTCATTGGATGCCCAGTTGCGGTACCTGTATGAAAATTCCAGTCTTCGTTGCTGATGAACAGCAGTCAGCATAGGTGCATGAACCAGGCTCCTGCTTCGGAGAACCAGACGCAACAACGATCGCTGAACAGTAGTTTGGAAGACACTGTTGGTAGCCCCTTGGTTCATCTGGGTGATATGTTGCTTAACGGTAGCACGTCTATTCTCCCGAACTCACCTCTGCATCCATCAGTCACCTCTATCACCTATGGCCCGTGGTACACCACATTTGCCACATCACTGATTTTGGACGGTCCCATTTTGCCATGCACAGTATACTTTAACCACGGTGGCTCACGAACAGTCCACAAACTTAGCCGTTTCGGAAATGCTTCCAACCTTTTCCCGAAAGCCAAAAATTATGCCGTTTTGGACTTCGGATAACTCTTTACATGTTTGTATTACGCCAACGATTGTAGTGTTTTCCGAAGCCCTCACACACTCTTTATATACGCTCAATAGCACTGCGATGCCAGCATCCTTCTGTGATTGGTTATTTAACGTCAAAGTCGAAAGTACGTGGTGGTCACATTAATGTGACTGGACTGTATATATATATATAATTAAAAGTTAGCTCAAAATGTGTTTTTGTATATTCGAATTTTTTAACTTGGTGAATAATTGATTTTCTTTGATGTCAAGACGCTTGATTCTCTTCGTAAAAGCTCTGTGAGTAAAAAAAATTTTGTTAAATTATTTTTTGAAAAATACTTTTCTGATGTAATTGTTTTTGGATTTTTCTACTTTTCTTACGTAATTGTTTTGCGATTTTTCTGCATTCGGAGTTTGGGAGAGTTTGTTACATAATAGTAGTGAGTGATTTTATCCTACTCTCTGAGTTTTTACATACTTTGAATTTTTGTTTATTTTATTTTATTTGGTTTTTTCTACCGAGTTGCAAAGGGGGATGGTTGGCGCCTTTAAACTAGTTTAACCCCACTTATTCGGTCCTAAGTCCGAAATTGCTTTCTGACTCGCTAGGTTCTTTTTTGTAGTTCCTTTTTTTCCTTTTTTTTCTTTTTCTATAATTTTGATCTTCATGTTGTTGTTGTTCTCGTGTCCATGAATAAATGCAGTAGATATCACTAAATTCCGTCGAAAGTCTTGATCACTGCCTCTGCTATTCTGGGAGCATCAGGGCTGCACAGGAGTTCCGGCAAAGAGTCTCTCAGAGGGACCATTCCCAATTTTAGTAACTTTGTTGCGACGTTGGGCATTCCAAGATGTGATTGGGCGTGATTTGAAGATCAGGGCAGTGTTTGCATTGAATATATGATCTTGTCTTGTGTGGGTGAATCTTCATGCACTTAAGGAGTTCAGTTCTCAATCTGGCTATTGTGGATGTTATAATTCGGGGACAGTCAAATTTCGTAACTAGGGGTTGTTTTAAAAGTGTGATTCATAATTATATGTTTCGCTACTGCGTTAGCATCATCAAGTGTGATGGTGGTGCACTTATGTTCGATGTCTCTAGCTTCTTTGGCGAGGCTATCTGCACATTCATTACCCTCAATGTTGACATGTGCTGGTATCCATTGCAGGATACAAGATTTTCTTTTGCTGTGCAGCTGTTCTAGAAGGGTAATAATATCACAGGAGATGTTGGTCTCTCCGTTTCTTATGGCTTCTATAGCTGATTTATAATCTGAGAAGATTACTAATCCTTCTGTAGAATCAATAACATGTGGGTCTTGTTGGTATAATATAATGGCCTTTCTAATTGTCATGAGTTCACTTGTGAAGTTTGAGGCGATTATGCCTGTGTTAATTTTGTGTTTGTAGTTATTACCATCTGGGAGGAGTAGGATGATTCCGGCACCTCCTTTGCTGAGGGATCTGACTGAGGAACCATCGGTGTAGGCGATTGTAAAGTTATCTTGAGAGAGTATTGCTATAGTTTCAAGTCATTTTTGTCTGAGAGTTACAGGGTCTTTTTTTGGAACATGGCTGCAACAATTCCAATTCGAAACAGGTGTTCTTTGGTGGTTTTTTTGGAAGGAGGGGCTCCTGAAGGAACTCCAAGGAGGAATGATCCAAATTGAGTTCTTTTGTGATATCACTATCAAGTTGGAGAGTCGAAGATCTTTTGAGCCTTGTAGAATGCTTCCATTTATCAAAGACTCTTCTAGAGATGTGGTCTAAACCATATGAGAGTAGTCTATTAGTGAACTTGATAGTGGCAAGTTTGCGCCTGCTTTCTAGTGGAGGCAGGCCGCAATTTTGTTCGGCCTTTTCATTATTGGTTGATGACACTGCTCCAATAATAATTTTGGCAGCTCTGTGTTGTACAGAATCAAGTTTCCGCATAACAGAAATAGAGGCCTGAGTCCAAATTCGGGTCGCATATTCTAAAACCGGTCTGATAACAGTGCATAAAGTGCTTTTTAGGGTTTGAGGTCTTAAGCCCCAAGAAGTTCCGCATAGCTTTCGAAGAATATTCAATTTTCCAAGAGCTTTGTTGGCAGTTTGTTCGATGTGCTTTGAAAAGTGGAGTTCGGGATCTAAGGTTACTCCAAGATAGGTGGGTAGGTTGACATTTTTGATTTGAGAGTTCTGTATTCTGATATTAGCATTAAAACTGCTTCTGTGTCGTCTATCGGTAGAGAAGATGCAGTAGTTTGTTTTGTCTGCGTTGATGGTTAATTTAAGATTCTCTGCCCATTCAGCAATACCTTTCAGTGTTGTGTTTAGGGCCTTTTCCGATTCTGTAATGTCATTGTGTGAGTGCCATACAGCAATATCGTCAGCGTAGCAGGCGATATTTGTGTCTGGGTGGATATGATGGTGGATGGTGTTCCTAAAGATGAGAAAGAGCAAGGGGCTTAAGACAGAGCCTTGAGGAACTCCAGCCCACATTCTGCGAGATTCTGAAATTGCCCCGTTAAATCTAACAGAAAATTTTCTTCCTCTGAGAAAATCATTTATCCACAATAATGCTTTGCCATTAATTCCGGTGCCTTGAATAGTATGGACCAGTTTTTGACGCCAAATTCTATCAAATGTTGCTGAGATGTCCAAAAATACTGCTAAAGTTTTCTTGTGAGGCTTTTCTTGAAAACCATCAGTTATCAACTGGTTCAGGTAAAAGAGCTGGTCGGTAGTACTATGATGGGTTGGGAAAGCTGTTTGATAGAAGTGAAGTTTTTTGTTTTCGATGAGCCAGTTCATAAGCCTACGGTGGATAATCCGTTCCATGAGCTTGCAGAGGGTGCTGGTGAGGGAAATTGGCCTATATATATAGTTTTTGCACTCTGAAGCATTCTTGTTTGGTTTCAGAATTGGAATGACGGTGCAAAGTTTCCAGATTTTGGGCAATTTGCCAGTAGCTCATGAAAGGTTAAAAATTTCCAATAGTCCTTTTTTTGCAAGATTTCCAAAGTGTTGGACCATGCGGCCAAAAATAACATTCAGACCAGGGGCTTTGCGGGATTCATTTTAGCAATGGCAGCTTCTAGCTCTTCCATTAAGAATGGTATGGTGAAGATATTTTTATGGTTATATCTTTTTGAGTCTTGAATGGTTTTCCTGTAGGTACGCAACAGTTTCCTGTCATTTGCGTTGAAGGTTAGCTTGCTTTTGTTTTCATAGTGCTTTGCTAGCAGGGAAGCAGTTTCCTTATTTGTGGCTGCATCTCTTTCAGAGGATGATATGATGTTAGTAAGCAGGTCTGCTTTTTGGTATGTTGGTTGATTATTAAGAGTTTTGATGACTTTCCAATGCTGAGATATTTTTTGGGGATCTAAAGTTTCGCAGAATTCAGTCCATTTTTTACGCTTGCAGGAGAAAATCACCTCTTCAACTTTGTGACAAAGGTTCGTGAATCTTATTCTGTTTGTTTCAGTATTATTCTTCTGAAGTTCTGTACTTAGTTTGTCACGTTCATTAATTAAGTTCTCTATGTTGGTGTCTTTCCAAAACGGGACCCAGTCATTTCTTCTTTTGACTCTAGGGATAAAATGTTTTGCAGCTGCATTAATATGCGAAGCAAAGGACTGTAGTCTCTCGTCGAGGGTGTGTGTCGAAGAAAGGGAGCAGAGCGTTTCAAGTTCAGAGGTGAATTTTCCCCAGTTTGCTTTCCGAAAGTTCCAGGATCTTTTGCTTTGGATGGTGCCATCAACTCTTTGGTTTATCGAAGTTATAATAGGGAAATGATCGCTAATAGCACTTTTTAGAATCTTCCATGTCGCTTGACTTGCTGTTTGGTGGTTAATGGCCGTGGTGTCAAGGGCTGATGTTGTGCCGTTGGTTTTAGAGAGGTAGGTACTTCTCTTGTAATTTAGTATGGAGAGATCGTTGCCACAGAGCAGATCTTCAATCTGTGAGCCTTTCAAGTATAGAGTCCTGCACCCCAAGATGGGCTCTTGGCATTTAGATCTCCTAAAAGAATTTTTGTGTCGGATTTTGTGTCCAAAAGCGTGCTAAGGAGATCTAAGTTGATGTCAGAGTTGTCTGGATGGTAGGTATTAATGATTGTTACTTCCTGCTGCGGCAGGAGTACAGTGATTGCTTGTACTTCCGTGCTGTTCTCATCGTAATCTGTAGTTGGTGTCAGTGTAATTTCTCTAATTTTTATGTCTGCTGACTTAAGGTATCCGAATACGTTGAAATGACCGAATTCTCTCAAAAACACATTTTTTGTTTTTTATTTTATTGAATAGAGCTATCTTTTGGCTTTCCAAAACACTCTTTGTTTTGTTTCTACGTTACCTAGAGGTCAAGTTATAATCAGTTTTATCAAATTAAAAAAACCGGAAGTGAGTCTTTGATCTACCGGAAGTAGGCATTTAAATGGTTCAAAATCTGTCAAAAATTAGCTTAAGGAGCAGTTTTCTTGGAAATAGTTTTAAATTCCTCTTAAGGAAATAATAGAAATAGTTTATTGTTTTAAAGTGAGTGGCAACACAACATTTCTTCCAATAGTTTGGCAATAAGAGTTTGTGTTTACAAAATTTTCAATCGCTTTTCGATAGCTTTTAGCTCGAGTTATTTGATTGATTTTGCTAACGTTGTCGGTTTTTTCGAAATTTTAATTTTATTATTTAAATTTTGCACACTATTAAGTTATGGCTAATCCCAAGAATCGAAATTCTACTCGTAAATCTATATTTAAAGGCAATAGATACACTATTAAGAATAACCAATATGAGATCAACAAAAATGTCAGATCTGCACCTACTGCAAAGTGAAAGAAAACTTCAAAAGGATTCAAAAATGTCAAATACTGTTGAAAATGAAGATAGGAACGTAATTATTAATTTAGAAATTTTAAGTAATGTGATTTCCTTATTATGCTGTCCTGAATGTTTAAAAAATAAGCTTCAACTTTTGCAAGAATCTGTGTTTGGCTTAGCATCTAATATGATACTAAAATGTAAAAACTGTAACTTTTTAAGCTCCTTTTGTACATCTATGAAAGTTAACAAATTGCACAATATTAACCTTTCCTTTGTTTTTGGCTTAAGAATCATTGGAAAGGGACACTCTGCTGCAAGGAAGCTGTGTTCAGCTATCAATGTGAAATCTCCTTCTAAAACAGCTTTCAAGTATCTTGAAAAAAAATTAGAGCATGTTTCTAATAACGTTGCATATAAAACTATGAATGAGGCTGCAGCTGAAATCCACGAGAAGAATAATTTTGATGAAGTTGTTCAATGCGGTGTATCGGTCGATGGAACTTGGCAACGTAGAGGACATTTGTCTTTAAATGGATGTGTTAGTGCTATTTCCATAGATACTGGTAAGGTTTTAGACATGGAAGTAATGTCAAAAATGTGCAGATTATGTTTGAAGAAACATGAAAATAGAATTGCACACGAGTGTGAAAAACATGTTGGGTCATCTGGTGCGATGGAACCTGTTGGTGTGTACCGAATATTCGAAAGATCTGCTGAGACGAGAAAATTGCAATATGTACATTTTTATGGAGATGGGGATTCGAAAAGTTTTGATGCGGTTAAAAATATTTATGGTGAAAACAGCGTTAAAAAATTTGAATGCATTGGCCACATTCAAAAGCGTGTTGGCTCAAGGCTTCGAAAGTTGAAGCTGAAGCAAAAAGGTCTGGGAGGTCGTGGGAAATTAACTGATAGTTTCATCGATAAACTACAAAATTATTATGGCATCGCTATCAGATACAATGTGAATAACATAGAAAAAATGCAAAGTGCAGTGATTGCAGCATTTTTTCATTGCTGTTCCAACAAAAACCAACCGATGCATGGCCAATGTCCAGTTGGACCCGACACCTGGTGCAAATTTCAACGAGCTACATTTGAAGGAAAGATGCATATTGATACTGGCAAGGGACTTCCTCAAAAAATAATTAAAATTATCAAGCCTCATTATATGAAGCTATGTGACAAAGATTTATTGAATAAATGCTTACATGGGAAAACGCCGAATGCAAATGAAAGTTTTAATGGCATTCTGTGGAAGTTTATCCCGAAAGATATTTTTGTCGAGTTACAAACTCTGAAATTAGGAGCTCACATGGCTGTCATACAATTTAACAAAGGTTTTCGAGGATTGTTAGATGTGTTGAACCAAGCTCAGATACAAGTTGGTGTCAATACTGTAAGCGGTTTTGCCCAACTCGATGAAGAACGCATTAATGAGTCAAAGCGTCATTCATTATCTGAAGTAAAAACTTCAGGAAAAAAAATAGGTCATGAAAGAAAAGAAAATTAGCCAATGCTGAGATAGAAGAGGGCATAACCTACAAATCAGGGGAATTTTAGGTTTCTGTATGTATAATTTATATTAAAACAACAAAAGTTTAAACTTTAAATCCTTTTTTCTCGAAACTGTTTTTTATGTATAATGTATTCACGGTGAGTCTGATAACTCAAAATATTATGAATATATTTCTATAAAACTTTTTGAACCTAATACTTATATTGTTTTCTAGAGTATGTACTAAAATATTTGTTATTGCATACATAGTTTTTGATTTGTGGCCAGTTATTTAAATAATGGTCTCATAAAAATGACACATTTCCTATAATATTTACTCGATGAGCTCTAAAATTTTAAATTTTACTAAAACATTAAAATTTTAGTACATCCTCTAGATAAATGCAACTTATTTGTTTTAGTAATATTTTTACTGATCTAAGTTAATTATTTTTTTCTCTAACTGCTTTGTCGTTTTTCAAAAATATTGCTAAAATTTCCCTTATAATTGGGATTTTTGTAAAATTTAGGCAATTTATTTTAAATATTTTTAGTTAAATATTAGTATTTATTGGTATTCATCCCTAAAAAAGCATTTATAATGTTTTAATATGTTATTTTCAAAAAAAGTACTCCGAACGTGTTCGGATACCTTAACAAGGAAAACAAGGCCGCCACCGGGCGGGTCTTTTCTGTCTTTTCGCAGAGTAGTAAAGCCTTTGATGTTTAGCTTCAGATTTGGGTTAAGCTTGGTCTCTTGTAGACACGCAATATGTACCTTATTTACGTTGAGGATCTCAGTGAGCTCCTCAGTCTTTCTCTGGGTACCATTAATATTCAACTGCAAAATGTTTAAGGTCCTCGTAGCATACTTCTCGCCATGGGCCCGGACTTCAACCAGTGGCGTGTCGGCTACTCCGAACGCGGTAACGTTATCTGTATCACTCAATATTGCACTATTTATGAAAGGAAAAGGTGCCATAGCCTCCAGGAGGTTGGACTTCTACCTGTTGGTCCACGGAAGGTATTTTATTTCCCTTCTACCACCCATTGGAAACCAATGGAGGCGTTCCCCTATCCGCCACCTGGGGACGCGCCCTCTAGGGGTTACAGGCTCCCCCGAGGGTTTGTTCTTCATGTTTAGTTTTTATATTTTTTTGCGCTATTTCTTGTTATGTTCATTAACTATTATTTCTCGTTTTTGATATATAATACAAATTTCTTTCATATATATATATATATATATATATATGTGTGTGTGTGTGTGTTTAAATATATAAAATCAATCACAATTATCAATTGAAAAATTGAAATATATGAATCTTATAATACTAAATCCCATTTCAAAATATCAATGGCGAATATAAAAGGTAAAATTCCATCGTTTTCAAACAAAATTAAAAAATTATAAAATAAAATAAAAATTTATAGAATATCCAAGTTCAATCTCGGACTTAGGATCGATAAGTGGGATTAAACTAGTTTGATGGCGCCAACCTTCCCCCTATTGCGGTAATTATAAATCTTAAGTATATATATATATATATATATATATATATATATATATATATATATATACATATATATAAATACCTAAGATTTATAATTACCGCTACTTATCTTTAGGTAAGATGAAGTATTAACTGAAATTTTAGATCCAATGTACTTCTAAATTTTCAAGACATGTCTTTATCAAGCATATGTTCTATGGTGGCTGAAGCTTTCATTTTCATATAAATAACATAATAATCGAAATACATTTCATATTAAAGGACACATGATACTTTTACCAAATCCTCCATAGCATTAAATCTAGAGATATGAAGCAATACGAGGGGTTGTATAAAATAATAATTGTGTTTAAATGTAATTATTTAACTAAATATACTTATAAATACACTTCATAAAAATATGCTTAAGGTTATATTAACTGAATAATGTATCAAGGAGATTATTAAGCGCTTAACCGGTTAATTGTTTTGACCACTATGCTTCAACGAAAGACATATTTTTTCATTGTCTATAACAAAAAGTAATACTTGATAGAATAAGAAAATTAAAAAAAATTATTTTAATGTTCAATTATTCAATTTTAAATTTTTCATAATATTTTTTTTATTTTGTAATTGTGGATCATAAGAAAGCCTAAGTATATATATATATATATATATATATATATATATATATATATATATATATATATATATATATATATATATATACGCATAACTTGCAGCATGTTGTAATACATAGTTTAACATTGCAATTTGGATAGACACAAGCATCGTTTTTTTTTAATTATTTTCTTTCACTTTTAATTTTTTCTCAAGCTTAAAAACTTCACGATGTCTTGGCGATTCCTGATTTCTATCGAAAATTTTTAAGAATCTAAATTCCTGACTTCAAAGATAAAATCCCACCTTCACCTTAAAAATAATTCTGGCTGTGAAGCTTGTCAGTACCATGGACAAACTGCGTTTCTTAAAAGCCCAAGCAACTATAATCTCAGTATAAAAATTAAAAAAATATGTGCAAATCAAAGATAGAAAATATCAGTTTATATACAGCATTTACGTTCAAGACGGGCTGCGGTAGCCCAGTGGTTAAGGTATCCAACCATGGCAGGCATGTCATGAGTTCGATTCCAGTACCACCAAAGACCCGCCGTGTAGGGCAGCGATGCACGCTAAATCTGTCGAGAGCTGAAACGTCCTCCCGTTGGTGTGGTGTGGTAGTTAGGAGAGGGGGGTGCCAACTCAGGTGTCGTCCACGTCACTTGACCATGGTTCAAAATTACGTGGTCCGTCGCCAAAAGCCCTCGTGTAGCTGAACAGTGCGACGTTAATATTAACTCACTCACTACGTTCAAGACGGTTGCAGTCGAATTTCGGTAGCCCATATGGTGCACTGGAAAACTGGTTAAAGGGTTAATAACTGAATTGAAATGATGTGTTATTTAACAAATGTTGTAGCAGACTTAAATGTAGAAAACTTACAAGTTGGGTTAGATGTTTTTTGGCTTAAGTAAAAATACATGATTGCTTAGAAAATAACATTTTTTTTATCACAATGCCAAATATTTATTTTTATTGCACAATATAAACGTATTTCAAAGGATAAATTGCATTTATTTGAACCATAATACATCATTAAAAATATACTAAAGCGATATTTACTATAAGTTTTTCTTTAATCAGTTTATTTTAAGTATTGGAAAAAAAAACAGTCAGGGAAAAAATAGCTTATATAATAGACTTTCATTTCTGATCATACTATGTATCGTTTTTATACTCAACATTTTAGAACAATTATGATTATTAAATTTATTTTGAAAAATTTTTATACGATGACTGAGATATTTTTCTATTAATATATCATATTTCAGTTTTAAAGTTTATTATTATTGTTGTTCTAATATTGTACACTCCAAAACATTTATAAATGATATTGCAAAGATTACTTTTACCTGAAATAAAAAAAAGTTTAGAAAAATTAATCTCTAGTACTTAAGTCTCAGCAGTTAAATTAAATATAAGAATTTATTTAGTATTCTGTATTTAATATTTAGTAAACATTGATGTTCATTCACGAGAAAATCTCCATTTAAAAATGCGAATTAATCTTAATAAGGATTTGGAGTTCCTAAATGCAAAATTTATTGGAAAAAATAAAAAATTATTATTTTCAACATAGAATGCATTATTACTTTCATCTGTAAAATTAATTCGTTCTTACTTGTAGCTGAAAGTTTGGAAACGCACTTCCCATTTCAATATTATTTTCCTTTTGGAAAACTGTAAGAGAATATATGTACTTCTATTCATAATGTAACGTACAATTTTTCATTACTGATTATAATCGAATATTTATTTATGAACGTGTTTAATTGTTTTTGTTAATTCTTCAAAATAAGATTCATGAAAATGAAAACTTTGAGTCTGATAATTTTTTAACGCTTATATATATATATATATATATATATATATATATATATATATATATATATATATATATATATATATAGATTGCAAATGTTTTTCAAAACAATTTATTAAAACTCAGTTGAAAACATTATTATAATTTGCATAGTATTGCTTATATATTTTAGATAAAGGTTTATTATACAAAAGAAATTCTGAAAATAAATCTTGGTTAGTAACTTAAGTAATACTTTTCACAAACCAATGAACAAAACTGAAAATTTATCTCTTCGATTAACTATAACTATAATAATTGTAAATAAAAAATCTAGTTCAATTTTTCCTTTATAAAATTATATACTAAAGATCCTGTTACTGATCTCCCTACCTTGATCCTGTTTTAAAACATAATTTATAGTGCGCGAAAGTTTAAGTGGTGTGTCTCTCTATTGAAGTTTAAGTCTCACAAGTCCCATATTTTTGTAAGGAGTAAGAAAATAATAGGTTGGAAAAAAAGAAATCCATTATTTTTGCATGAAATTCAAAAGGTTATTTAACATGCTTCGTACTGTCCGATTTGGGTCAAATATGTACCGTTTTGTTGTATATTTTATTGTCGTTTTAAAGGTAGCTTCATGTTATCTCATAGATGTCTTGGTCTTTATTGGCGAAAAACTCTAGCAATCTATTTTCACAATCTTCTCTTGATCCCAATTTCTTATCACTCTGAAAGTTTTGCAATGCGAGAAAAAGGTAGTAATCGTTTGATGACAGATCCGGACTATATGGTGGATGCATTGAAACTTTCCTACCAAGCTCACAGAGGGTCTGGCGAGTCACTATAAAAGTGTGTGGCGTGCCGTTGTCCTGATGGAACCCAACACCTCTTCTGCTGGCCAATTCTGGCCGTTTCTGGTCAGTCACTAGCTTCAAACAGTTCACTTGTTGACAGTAGAAATCTGAATTTAGTTTTTAGCCATTCGGAAACAACTCATAATAAATTATTAATTTCCAGTCCCAACAAATACACAGTAGAACCTTCCTGGATGTTAGTACTGGTTTGGTCACCTTTTGAACTGCCTTATCGCGCTTTGACCACGATCATCTTCGCACAATATTGGCGTATGTGAGCCATTTTTTATCCTCAGTAAACATCCGTTTAAGAAATAGGTCCATTTTCTTCCGTTTGGCCAAGGCTTTGCAAATGTAAATTCGATACATCATGTTTTTTGGTGTTAATTAGTGTGGCACTCAAATATCAACCCCCCTCGAAAAAAAAATATTTTTTTCTTTTTTAACGCCGTTTGGCGCAGCTTGGCCCTTGCACAATTAAAACTCAAATTCAAATTCCCAAGCATCGAGATTTTTTTTTAATCCAACTCTGCGCAAATGGTTTAAAACAGTTTTATGATTGATCTTTAGTTCTTGGGCGATGCTATGACTATCAACATGCCCGTCAACGTCGATTATTTCTGCGATTTTATCGACATTTTCGATGACGGGCATGGGGCAACTTTAACATAAAAAATGCCTGAATGGAATCGACGAAACCAAAATTGCACGTAAATATCTGTTGCAGTGTTGACACCATAAACACCATTTACAATTTTAGCCACCTGGCTTGCATTTTCGCCTTTATCAAAGAAAAAACTGTAAAATGTACCGAATTTTCTCTTTGTTGACTTTCATTTTTAACACCCTGTAACTCACAACTGAATCGACCAAACAAAATGCAGTAAAATAAATTTTTTAGTGTGAAATATCACCTTGACAACGAGCATAAATTTGAAATTGTTTGACCGATACTTCATCAGATATCGACACTATAGTCATCTACCGAAAAAATAATGGACTTCTTTTTCCCAACCTAATATTTACGTAAATAATAGGGGTGAGGGCTAGAAAATCATTACTTGTATAAATACGACTCATCATTGTACTTTGCTGCAAAAATAACTATATATTCTCTGAGATGAATAAGTAAATTTAAAATTCATTAACTAAAAAGCCTTCAGTAGTAAAGTATGAAATTAAACAAATCTGCATTTAAGAAATACTTATGCTTGGCTGAAAAGTAAACACATTATCAAAACAAACAAAAATTATATACAGAAAGTATTAAATGACATTTAAATTATTTTAATAAAAACATTACAATTATAATTTTTATTAAAGTTTATCTAAGTTAATTTCTAGAGAAGAATTTTTTTTTAGGAAAAATTACTTTTTTTTACAAATATATTACGAACTGTTTATGGGTATAAAGATGATTTTGAGGGTACCGGTTTTGTTTGCAACGTATGTTATTTTTATTTTTAGCAAGGGAGAGTTGCTAACGATTTTATAAAAATTTCAAATCCTGGGGTTTGTAGCTAAATAATAGAATAGTTCTTTAAAAACGTTCAGCACCCTTGCAGTGCTGTTTATTCATCAATTTATGATAAACTCACCAGAGACTATTTGTGACTGTTGGCATATACCAAAGATAATTTGAACGAATAATAATGTATAAAATACATTGAGTATACATTGAAAATGTAATAAGAGATCAAACATCTGATATTGTTGTTGTTTTTTATAACATATATGTATATAAATGACCATACCATAAACTTACACCGCTTATACTCCAAGTTATTATATTTAAAGATGAAATGAATGTATTTCCCCGAAAAAAATCTAATACATAGTATATACCTAGCCTTACATCGATGTTTACCACAGATACAATTAAGCTTAGCTAGAAGTTTGCAATGTAATTAAAATGTTTACAAAATTGAGAATATGTACCGAATTAATATTCATGTCCGGGGAATATAGTGATACAATAGATAACTCGCGAAAATATTATTTGGAGAATTTCATTAAGGATGGAAGCGTAGAATGGCATTTTTTAAATTATTCTAATATTTAATTGAGTGTTTTTGTTGATTTTCTGATCCGCAACCATAGCTAGTAACGTAAAGGAAGAGTATATCGATAAAGAAGAAAGAACTGTCTTCTCAATTTAATGATCGTTCAGCCAAATGTCTTATTCTTATTGCTCCTCTGATTCTAAATAAAACTCGTTTAATACCTGATGGAATAAATGTTCAAACCACCTGAAAATGATGGGGAGTTGTTGTCCATCCATTTTGGATTTGCTGTATGACTCTTTAAGACATCTATAAATGAACTTACGAAAATATTAATTCATTTAATTCATACAGGCAACTATTGTACACTTCGTTTTGAAGATATGAAATATGCTTTGTTTTTAATTGGGTCAAAACTTTAAAGGACTTGGAGTTACTTATTGAGTCTCAATGGAAATTATGAGTGCTATATATATTTCCGGATTTTAAGAGAGAAAATAATTTTTATTAAGATATCTGACTACCCTAAAATCATATTTGTTTTTGAAAAAATGATACATTTCTTATGAATTTATTTTATAGGCCATCTTATTAGATTCATAAAAATACCAAGGTTTTTATTTTCCATTCTGTTAGACATTTAAAAAGTAAAACCATTCGAAATATTTTTCGGATCCAAATTTTTATGATCTCCTTGTGTTGTTTTTCTAATCCCGTTCCATGATCTCAATGAAAGTAAACAAACCGATTCGAACCCGATCTTTTTGCAAGTTTCGTGATTTGTGGTTGGCAGCAACAGCAATGCAAATCGAGCGACTATTTAAACTTGGCTCGTGTTAGTTTTTCAGGCGGGGAGGAGAAAAAGAAATATAAGAAGTGTGTGAGTGTTTTAGCTCTTAGAGGGAGAGAGCGGCTGGTTGGCAATGCAACTGTATGTGGCATCACCATTTTCAGATTATAAATTCGTTTTCAATATTAGGCTGTAAGAAGACGGTTCGAATCGGATGTCTGGTAATGTTGATTTTTGAACTAAGATTTTATTAGTCAACTTATTGTTTTTTTGATCGCTCCAGTAACGAGCACATTGACTTTATCCTTGATTATTATTAAAAGCCATTTTTAAGAAACTGCTTTCATCTTCATGCCTCCTCGACACAAAAATTTCACTGCTTGCTTTGCCAAAATTTGGGTTAGTTTACCAGTAAGTGTAACACATTCTCTAGAATTAAACCTACAAGTGTTTTAGTAAAAGCAGATGGCATAACTTTACATAAAATGTCAAACTTTAAAATGCGTTTTACTCGAAATGTGTTTTTTTCGAAAACCTCAAACGGGAACAGCAATTGCACAAAACGTTTTTGAAATAATTTGCTGAATTTTTTGTGATGTTCTGTATAACAGCAGAAGGGTTTTAACCTTCAGATTTATCAATCAATGTTTTATTACAAAATTTACATTTCTCTAGTTGAATATAATCACTGTTTTTTAAGCAATTTCATATAATCGATAAAGTGCTCTAGTTTTGGTAAAAACTAAACTATCTCTTCTACTGAAGGTCATTTAAAAAAGTAATGGCAAAGTAATACATTAAAATTGAAAAATTGAGAATTTGTTCATTTACTATTTGTACAGAGCAGGCTCCGTTTATGGAATTTGTCGTCAATTTTTACCCATTTTTTTCCCATTTTAGTAGTAATATTTTGTTTTTCTTTTCTTAATTTTACCCATTTTTTCTTAAAATGTACTAAATAAATCTAAAAACCACACACAAATCTTCATATCTTTATTTTTTTTAAAAAAAAGTTGTCGCAAGTAGTCGGATACCTTAAGGCATTGTGAATGAAGATAGAAGTATTTTATAAATATATCAGCACGAATTTGGCTACTTATCGTGGTTTATTTATAGGTTATAGAGAAAATTCATACTAAATAAATAATACCATCCTGCAGATGTATTTGTTCTTCGTAATGACTCATGTCTTTTAGTCTCGTATAAAACCAAAATTACTTTTTTTTTACAAAATGTAAAACATTATTAAAATTCACAAAACAGCAAAACTTCGAATGATTTTGATATAAAAAATGCAATTGAAATGATAAGTTATCAGAAAAATATTTTCGATTGAAAAGCTATACTTACATTTTCCTGCAAGAAAGATGAAATTCTTTTAAAATGGAATTAGGAGATAATTTGTATTTCTAAACCATCTGTACTTTCATAAGAAACAAAAAAAAAAGACCTATGTGGAAAGGAGAAAATAAGTCAAATGGACTGAAATTGATATATTTGTGTGTGGTAATATTTTCCGGTACAGTTAATAATAGCGCTTGGTAAATTTTTTGGTACCACCTTTCCTCTCTATGGAAGAATTTCTACATAAGACTTTCAAATAAACTATAACAAAAAAATGTGCATTCCACAAACTTTAACCCTTTCGCGGGTCTTGGGAAGATTATTTCTCATCTACAAAATCCACCTGTGAAAAGCGCAAAACTCGTTATAATAAATTAGCTTTGCTATTATTACGATGGGAAGACAAATTCCGCTTAAGTTTTGTGATTCTGCACATAATCCGGCTACTATGACATCTATAAATCAGTCAAAAGATATGGTACTAAAGAAGTGCCTTGTCCATACACACAAAAGCTGTCACTGTATATAAGGATGCCAAGGGAGGGGTTGATCGATTCGATCAAAGAAAAAAAAGATAACTTAAAAAGATCTGTAAAATGGTTGCATTCTATTTATTATCTTCTTATTGATCTTGCTATCATAAATAGTTTCATACCGTAGCAAGTGAACAAACGAAACAGAAGTTTAAACCATCTAACATTCCGTATAAAGGGTTAAGACGGCAAAAATATTGCAAGAATTGGTACAGGGATCTGGCAATTTTCTACTAAACCAGGGCTTCTCAAACTTTCACTATTGGTGACGCAATTTTTAATCATTATCGCGCCTCCTCTTATGCAATAATAATGCGCTTTTGAGGGGGTGCTAAAGCTACAATATGATCTTTATTATAAACCACACAAATTAAAAAGATGAGTATTAAATTTTATATTTCTCACTTTTAAGTAATATTTATAATATTTATTTTAAGCAAATTTCTTTTAAGTAATAGGACAATTATTGTTATTTTTCTTTTCTCTAATTTTTAAATTGTAACAGATTGCAAAATGATATTTAACTAAAAATTCATTTCCACCATCATCCATTTCTAAAAGTATAAATGTCATTAGAAAAAGAGGCTAATCTATGTTGATCTTTATCATATCCATCACATTTGGCAATAATGTTTAAAGCGAGACTTCAGAATGTTTAATCCGGGAGAGCAGGCCCTCTCTCGATACTAACTTTAATAATCACACGAGTGACTGAGTCCCCTCAATGTTTTTGTTTACAATTATTTTTATTGTGTACGGGATAAAAATCACAGTTCCAGTGAATAATTTATTTAACAGAAAATATACTTATCTATTTTCAAGTACTTTTAATTTTTCTTTGATAATTTGAGAAAAAATCCATTAAAACTGAACTAAAATGTTTCAAAGGTACGTAACCTTAATAAAAGTCACAAATCACAGACACTTTTTGTTAACAGTACAGGAATGATAGTTGGAAGCAAAAAAAAAATATATATATATATTGTAGTTTTGCTGTCCTTTGACTTTTAGCCCCACGCGACCGCTACCGGGTTAAAAGTGTATTCAATATAAAAATAAGGAAGATATTTCTAAAAAAAGGATTGTGTACGCAAAGGAAAGGAACGCATATTTCATCATGGTTTATATGTTTCAAATTACCTATAAAAATAAATCTTAGCCAAATAATCCTTCAAAATGTTCTCTGTGCTTTTTCTAGTATCATATAACTCTTTCACAGGAAAAAAAGCGCAACAGAAATATATTATTTACAGCTTCCCTAAATGAAAAACAAAAACATAAAAGAAGGGACTGAACTAATTATACCAATAAGTTCTAAGGTGAAACGATGATAAGAAAATCTGCTTCCTGGGTGAAAAGTGAATAAGTGTTCCTTTTCTTTCTACAGCTAATGTACAGCATTTCAATAATAATAACAGTGATGAATTTTTTATCTTTCTAGAATTTTTCTCTGGGTCTGAGATTTGTTTTTTTTCCTGAAAGAGTAGTATTTTAGGTTTGAAAAGAAAAAGTAATAAAAAGGCATCGTGGGATTACAGCAAATCAAACAAAACGTTTTTTAAAATTTAGTTATAGGATCAGATAGTTAATAAACGTATCAAAGTGTAAACTTTTATTTTTGATGAAATAATATCGCCAGCTGATATATATATATATATATATATATATATATATATATATATATATATATATACAAATTATATCAGTGTAAATGCGTATTTTTTATATTAAAGTATTTTGTTTACTTCTTTCTAGTAAATAAATTTTTTAAACCTTTTATTTTCGATATGCTGGCGGCCCCTAGTAGAGTTATCACACTCCCTAGGGGCTCACCCCACAATCTGAGAAACGCTGTTCTAAAATGTTCTGTAATGCAAAATCCTAGTACAATGACAACAGAATAAAGATCCCTTTCCAGAAAATTTATTTAAATAATTTCTTTTAAATCCAAGTTAATAGAAAACCAACAGTGTTTCAAAATGGTATCCCTAACCAAGTTTCTGAGAGAGAATAGAGAGTTACCTGAGAAACAGAATACTTTGCATTTTCAGAAATTGAAAGCAAAACTAACTCTAAAGTTAATTTATATTAGCAATTTTTGCATTGATGTTTGGTGTTTTTTAATTTGTTTAATTGACAAAACATCTATTGGTATTAGCTTCCATTATTATTTATCAATTTACTAATCTTTTGTTATTCATAATATTCACTCTACATTGTATTGGGTTGATCTTTGATTTATGACTGTAAGCTTGGAGGCGGTCATAGGATTACAAAAATATAAGCAAAAGATGTGAATTATAATGTCAATATTATTCATATCAGAGGTTCTTAAACTTTCCCGCGTGGCGACTCCATTTTTTGTATAAAAATTTGGGTGACCGCATAAGCATTGGGGAAAGTTTGTGCACGTTTAGGTACTTCTATTTGTGTATTACTTGTAGTATATTACAGTTTTGCCACATTAAACATCCAAAATAAGTTTTGATTTAGAATATGTGATACAGAATTTTAATTAACAAAATCTCTCAAACATTATAAAACATAACTACACTGTAAATTATACATAAAGTATAATTTGCTTATTAAGAGTCGTCCTTTTGATTTCACTTCAGCGGTCATCATTTTTTATTAACAACAGCGTATGAAATACTTAATTATCAACAGGAATGATAAGTTTGATGATTTTTAATTATGTTTTCTTAAATCTTGGAATAATAATTGACTTTCTCAATACCTTACTCTAGCTTAATACTATAGTGCTCAGTGATTTCTCAATATTTTTTACATTATTTCTATATTCCCATAAGAATCTAAATAAACGAACATATTATCTATTGGCTTTCTCCAATAAAAATCTAAATAAACAAACAAATTATTATTTTTAGTGGGGAGCAAATTACTTTATGCAAAATGACATATCAAAAATCCTAAAACTTTTGGGGACCCCAACTACAAGACCCATTAAAGTTTTGACCCTTAGTTTAAGAAACACTGATCTGTATAATAAAAAAGAGAACAATTATATGTTTAAAAGACAAATGTAATTAGTTGCTTAAATTATTTTGTTTTACTTTTGTAAACGATATAAAATGATAAGCAATACCAAAAGCCTCTTCATAACAGACAAGTACTTCAAGATCAGATCTTCATTCTAGAACTTAAATATTCTAAATACTCGTATTTGAAGTAAAATTTATTTTATTTATATTTTTTCCCTGCTCATTTTCTCTTGTTCTTTCCTTCTTGCCTGAGTGATTCCTTTCTTTTTACACTGTATAATGAAGAAGAAAACAGATTTCGAAAAATGTCTCCCGTAATTTCCTAAAATCGTTTTGGCACCTTTTTGAACAAGGGGATTATTTATATGCTAATTCTTCCAGTTGGCTTTCCTTCTGGAAGTTTCAAGCAGTGAAGCATGTGAATTTTTATTTCGGCTCGGGACATTCTGCTGATTACCAAGTCGATTGTCGTTCTAGAGATTGCATCGTATGTGCAGAGTGAAATTCATTATCGCTTTAAAGAACCTTTTTTTTTGTTATTGATTTGCTTATTTCATGTGGAAAATTTCTGCTTTCGGAAAGGTTTTTTTTTATTGATTGGAAAATACGCAATTGATTTGTCTGAGTGCTTCAAATTGCAGATATTTTAGAAAATATTTCTACATTATTTCTTTTTTCAATTTATATTTAACCTCATGAAAATATTTCACTTTTGTTATAATTATTAGAAACCGCTTCCCATATCAAAATAGTAAATGTGATTCTTCCATAAAAGAAATCAATGATAAAATTCTAGTGCTAAATCATCAGAGTACTCATAAGTTCATAAGTTTAGAAAGTGCATAATTTGTGTTAGTCAGTCTGGTATATTTTGTTAGTTATTCTATTTAAAAAAGAATACCGTTAAGTTTGAAGAAATTTTACTAATTGTTATACAAATATAATGATTCAATTCATTTTCTGAGCTATATGCCAGTTAAAAATAAAACTATAACAAAAAACCCTAAATGGTTCTCCACCTAATGACAGGTATTAGAATTTATTAAATTTAGCCAAGCCTTAGCTTGTTTGAAACACATTCTTAATATTTTTTTTCATTTTTATTCTTAACTATCCAAAGCATGCAGCCTCAAAAATGTTAAAAGAAATGAAAATATTTTTGAATAATTATCTTATTCGAATTGAATATAAGAAGTCCAGTGGCTGAGTTGATAGTGCATCGTGCTTCCACACCACAATTCCGAAGATCAAATCCCGGGATGGGCAAGGTCGACTCAGACTTTCATTCCTTCAGTGGATCGATAAATGAGTACCAAGCTTGCTTGGATGCTTAATATTTGAGATTTCGCGTCAGACTGATCACCTCACCGGAACATCTGCTCATTTACCTCAGGGCCCTTTGTAACATGTACTGAGTTTTACACAATAGACCTTGGTCCTCATGGGCTGTTGCACCACTGACTTAAGTTATTTGAATATAACAATTCTTGGCATTGAAAATTCAAATCTAGGAAGTAAGTTAGGAAGAAATTTAAGAGTAAGCATAACTTACTAAGTAAGACAAATTATATAAAATGCAAAGCACAAGTTTGGAGGATATAAGATGTTTTCAGTAGAATGCGCACGCCCTTGACAATGGAAGCAACAATCATCGCTCTACTTCTCGCAGACAGAATCTTTTGCGAGGGTCGTTATGTTTAAACTGACAGAGACAGGTTTGTCTATATGTCAAATTTCAGCTTATGAAGCTTACCTAGATGGGTAACAAGCAAAGTGGCAAGGTTCAATAGTATCTCACGGTGTGGTTAAAGTTATGCTGAGATTCGAGAATCGATGAATCTACCGACAAGAGCATGAAAACCTTTCAGTCCACTTCTGTTACCAATTTTCAGTAGATCTTTGATATTCACATATAACCATTAATCATCGGTTGGTTATTAGAGGTTTGATACACTCATTAACCTAACATCGTAGATGACTCTGTATGCTTTTGTGCAGAGCCATAGAATATGAACGATGTAATAGGTTTTGTTCTCAGACGAGTCATGCATCATGCAAAACGATAATCATCTTGTACAAATGTGCCATTGACGTGACACCAGGTGTAACCTAGTTGCAATTGTAGAACAACCACTTGACAACAATATATCACAATTTGAAAAGCTATCATGTTTGATAGGTCATTTCTGATTGCTATTGGGAAATTAAAACGGACACCAGTATGTGGATGATAAGCTGCAGATGGAGACATTTGGGTAGGGGAGGCGTGTAGTACCTTTTATAAGCAAAATACGAGGAACGTCCAAACGTTAACTGCAAGCATCGCGCAAAGTTCTATGTAAGATGTACACACAAATCCTGCCAATTCCACCATTTTTATCTGATTCCTCACAAATAAAGCACGTCTAGTATTGTCTAAATTTGTAAGAAGTCGAATGAAGCTGTGAATTAGTTAAATCGAGGTATTATTTTTACTCTTAGTAAAATTATATACATGTAAAACACATACAATAACTGTAACCAAATGAATAAAACTTTGCTTATTTATAATAATGTAAACATTAATCTTATAGCTACGATAATGTTTACTTAAAAATGGTTCCGGTTGTATTCATTTTTATTATTCATTTCCTTCAATCTATACTTTTTCTTATGAAAATAAATCTGTCTTAGCAATCTATATACATAATCGTGTTACTTACAGATCATGACAAATTGAATGGGAAAAATTCTCAGTGGAATTGAGATGTAAGGATTATTTTTGATAACTGGTTTGTAATAACTCAATTCTTGAAGCATTAACTTTTTTTTTGAAAATCTTTGCAAGTAAAGGTGTCAAAAATGTTGTTTTTCTATTAAAATCTAATAACATGATTTTAAATTATAGGATAGAAGGAAAAATAAGTACAACTATGATAAGTAAACAAGCAAACAAAAAATACTATTTTACTGAAAAATTGATCAAAAACATCCATTTCTTGAAATATAATGTTTGGTGAAGGAAATGCGAAGAAAATGGATAGATTTGTCCGAGTAAAACGAACAATTTCTGTCAAAATGCTATTTATGCCTTCACTGTAAGAAACTTTGACAAACATACAACATAAGCCTTTACATTATTGTTCAATGATCTTTAAAAAATGGGGAGATAGGAAGGAAGATTTGCTTGAATGAAATCGGTGGAAGTCCAGCAATTTGTCGAAGAAAAACAATAAAAAAGTGGCATGTCTATTTCATTCACAAACTGTCTCGAAACTTAAAGCGAGTGAGGAAGTGTGTGAAAAATTGAATATTTTCCACATTGATGAAATCTTAGAGATTCGTAAAAAATAAACATGTTAAAAGAAAAACAGAAAGATTAAATTTATTTCAAAATAGTTGAGAAGAAATAATGAGTGTGTTTTCAAATGTATATAAATTAGTTAAAATTTATTTAAATGGTTCAAATTTTTTTATCGAGTCCAGAGTGAGTTGCGTTACTTAATATGGATCTGTAGGTTTTAACGAAACGATTAATAGTTAAATGATTCGGAAGATGGTAGGAATGTTCAGAAAAAGTGAATCTTTTGTGTGTGTGTTTGTGTGTTGTGTGATAACTTTAATTTAGTTCAACTACTACCACATTAGTATTATGCTTCACAGACTTTGCAAAAAGAAAACATATTCATTTATAATTTAATTTATTTGATATGAGTCTGCTTTCTATCGAAATATTTTCAGATAAACATACTAATTTAATAGAAATGTACATAAAATTCACTAAGCAGTCACTATACTTGTATAAATAGGTAAAATTTAAAAAAAATATGTAAGGATAGCAATATATGCTGACATTTTCTAATTCTATTGAAAACTTATAAAATTTGAAATTATATTCAATAATTTATGAAAAGAACTTATGTAGTACGATTAAAAATTAAACTGGTAGGTAAATATGATTTAAATATTTTAGTGATTTTTTAAACAACGTATAAGGAACATTTATTGCTTAAGTGTAAAGCATAGTTTATGATATTTTATTACTTATTTTAGTATGTTTAGAAGAAATGAATGTTTTGGTACATACATTCAATACAAAGCATAAATTTTGATTTTGACTAATGTATGGGGACAAATTAAAGTTTTTCAGACTTGGTGATTTTGCATTTTTTTTAACATGGAAAAGAAACAAATATATGAACTTTATAGCTAGAATTTACTCCTAAAATATCAGTTGATTTTTCTTTTAAAATTTTTTTCCTAACGTAGGCCAAACAGATTTAAATTGTTGCCTAATACAAAACTTATTAGAAACTAATAATTTCTAACTCTTCATAAGGCCGTGACAGAGAAAAGTATACTTCCCACCAACTTCATTAAAATTTAATGTCGATGGAAGGCTATTTTCGCACCAATGATCCTTAGCACTTCAATAGCATGGTACATGATTTGCGGATTTTTAAGATATAAACGCAAAGGATGACTTGTAAGTTTTCTGAGCAGCAAGAAAACGTCCCACAGATAGAATATTGATAGAAGTTAGTGACCATATATCAACTATATAAACTAACCAAATAGACGTTGCAATTTGTCCCCTTTTAAAGCACATGAGAAGAGGAAAATGTATGTTTGTACAGTTTGCAATATCTCACCATGTGTTGATTACTGTTTTCTAAAATTTCACGGAAAGTGTGTATAAATTCTGAATTTTTTACATTTAAATTATATATAATTTTTAACTCCTTTTGTAGATTTTTGCATATTGAAATTATATTTCATAAATATGATGTGATGTGATATAAAAATACGAAACGTAAGACATATTTTTGAATAGCGTCCAGTGAGCGTTGAGAAGCATACTTCCAATAAAAAAAATTGATTTTGGTAATAAGCTATTGGAATTTTTTTTCTGAATCAATCTCAATCCCCAAAATATCTTCATCTAACAATATTTGGATCAGAAACTGCTCTATAAAGGATTAACCAAATCTATCCACATAAAATGTGTAAACATAGCTAAATAAAATAATAATGTACAGATTAATTGTTTCTATCAATACTTTTAAATTGTATATAAATCGTACTTTACAAATATAAACTATAACATATGCTACAAATTTATATTTTGTATTTAATGCATATTACAGTATGAAAAATCTTAGAAACTTTATTTTTTATATCTTACGAATAGAATGTACTTTTTTAGAATACTAATCTTCATATTTGTCTCCTTTCAAATTAAGTAAATTTGAAAAACACTTTTTACCAACAATGAAGGGAACATATCATAAAATATCAGCAGTGTTTCTGTTTAAAGAAAAAGGGCCACTTGTTAAGATCATGTACTGTGTATCTAAAAAATATTCTACACACACACACACACACACACACACACACACACACACACACACACACACATACACATACACACACACACACACACACACACACACACACACACACACACACACACACACACACACACACACACACACACACACACACACACACACACACACACACACACACACACACACACACACACACACACACACACACACACACACACACACACACACACACACACACACACACACACACACACACACACACACACACACACACACACACACACACACACACACACACACACACACACACACACACACACACACACACACACACACACACACATATAGGGGGCTGGTCAGTGACGTCACATCATTCGTATTTGATTAATTATAATTTAATTGTTCATAACTATTTACGTTCTATTTACATACAAGTGATCATGCAGTTTCACATCTTCAATTTTATTCAATGTCTTATATAGTTCCTAACAAAACACGCGGTGTTATCGTCTTGCATCTCGCCATTCCAATATGGCGTCGTCTCTGGTTCAGCGTCGTAGTGCGTCAAACAACTGGCAGGCTCCCAAAACACTAAAAACGTTCTTAGGCATGCGCATAAGCGTTAGTGGTGTGGCTTGGAAATAGCGGCCGGCACTACATATACAGTGGTGGCAAAAAATCCTGAACACACTCATTTTTATGCATAATTTTTATGTTTGACTTCATTTTTCATTGTGAAATTTTTTATCGCACTTTCTTAAATATTGTTATTGATTTTAATGTATTTTTTCATGCTAATTTCAAATATGTTTGTAGATTTCATCTAAAGTAAATAGTTTCATTGATATATGTTGAAAAACATTTGACAAGAAAACATAAGGTCACTGTAAGAATGAGTGAGTGTGTTTTCCACCAATGAAATGCTCCATTATTTCAACCCATCAGAGAGCAGTAGCGATAAAGGGTTAAAAGAAAAAGGTGAAACGTGGTTTATTGTATTGAATGCAGCTGTGTGCTTGTGGAATATAGTGTATTGAAAGCAATTTGTGTGTGAAGTGTGTTTGTGGAAAATATTGGAATTATGGCTAAATTTTCATATCTGCCTGAGAATAAAATGTACAAAATAATACATTTGAAGGAAGAAGGTTATTCTATGCACCAAATTGCTGCTAAAGTACCATGGGGCCTTTCTACTGTTGTGAGAACTTAGAAAAGATTTTCTGAAACAAATTTTATTGCGGACAGGGGGCGATCAGGACGACCAAGAAAAACATCTTTAAGTGAAGACAGGTTATTTCTTTCAAACAGAAAGTTTAATTCCTCGAAAAGTTTGAAACAATGGACTTTGACATCAAATGTGAGTGTGTGCCCAAGAACTGTTAGAGGATGACTGCTGGAAAGCGCGCCTAAAACCATTACTGACTGAATTTCAACGCAAGAGGCGGTTGACGTGGGCAAGGGAACATTAATTATGGACTATTAAAGACTGGGAAAATGTAATATATTTAGTGACGAGAGTCAGTTTTGTATTTCTGGCAACCAAAGTAGTGCCTATGTAAGACAAAGCAGTCATGAGGAATTCAACCTTTAGTGTCTGAAGTCTACAGTAAAGTACCCGACAAAAGTGATGGTATGGGGTTGAATGTCTTCTCATGGTGTTGGAAGACTTCACATCGTTAGCGGAATAATGAAAGCCATGGATTACATTGAAATACTACAAAATAAATTGCTACCAACTGCGAGAGACCTTTTGGGGAATCATTCATGGATTTTTCAGGATGATATAACGCCCCTTGCCATCGTGCAAAGGTAGTCCAGAAATGGTTAGAAGACCATACTGTGAATAGAATGAACTGGCCAGGACAATCTCCCGACCTTAATCCGATAGAGAGTTTGTGACAAATCTATACGGAACATTATCACTAACCTTCTGAGTCGTCCTTTTTAGGGACATTTAATTCCCTACCTATTTCCAATCAACTCCAAAAAGAGGACATGATTCATTGTTATATATGCAGATTAGATAAAGTATTTAAGTCAAACGGAATAGTAAAGTTGGAGCAGTATGAGAGAGAGATTGAAGTTGAAAGTTATAGTGAAGTTAAATTGAAGATTTCTTGTTGGATAATTTAATCTCAAGAAGAGTTGAGATTCCGTGTGGTAAATATTGATTTATAATTAAAGTCTCATTAAAGATTTATTTTAGGAGTGAAATTAAAATTAAATGTTCAATAAGAACATTAAATATAACTCTGGGATCTCTTATCGTGGTAATCTCTGCGTGATCGATATTATAATTGTTAATTAATTGGATCATTAATTATTTAAGTTAATTTAAAGGATATTACCTTTAAAACCTCATAATACTAGTTAGATATATTTGTTAATAAGTCTTTGATTCTATTTGGATAAGATAACCAAATAAAGAAAATTATTTATAAAAATGGCTACTGGTTCTTATCTGACTCCTATTTATTCTCGTTCTCAAAGTGAGGTCCTAGGAGATCATCACAAGTTTATGGTTTAAAATTGGTTATGAAATTTCATAGAAAAAACCTTCAAACAAACGTGAATTAATTGAAGCTTTAATATTTTCCTTCAACCATATTGTCACGAAAGTTCTTCTTTTGAAATTGATGCATTCCATGACAAAAAGATGTAGAGCCGTAATTAAAGCAAACGGCTGGCCCATAAACCATTGATTTTCTAACATATGACAACAATGTAATTTTCAAAATGCTTATATATATATATATATATATATATATATATATATATATATATATATATATATTAAATATACCGTATTTTTCAATTTTCGTGTTATTTTTTTGCATATTATGTTATTCTATATTGTTTTATTCTGCACATATTTCACATTATTGTGTTCAGGCAGCTTTACTACAAAAAATATTTTAGTCATTAAGAAACTAGTAGTAGATTTGAAATCAGCATAAAAAATACATTAACCCTTATGCATGAACGAGCTCCGTTCGCAATCGAGTAGTGCTTCTGAATACGCGCAAACGAATTCAGCTCGGGAGCAAGATTTCGACCGAAATGGGTATAAACGAGTTCTACTCGCGTAGTTAAACCTTTTCCAAAGTGCGCTGACGAGATGGACTCGTTCAAGGTCATTATTCTGCATTGATTAGGTTACAAACGAATCCTACTTGCGAAATTTAGTTAGTTTTACTGTCTACAGATGGCAGTACGGGTTCCATGAATTTTTCTTCATAATGAAGGTTCTTTTTTTTTACGTTATTCTTTTTATGCGTATTTTGGCGCGTTTTTTAGACTGTAAAGTAAAATGGCTCAAAAGCGAAAATTAGATTATTATGATGATGATTTTGATTTCGATACAGAAAGCTTATCAAGTTTTGAGTCTGATGAAGACTATGTTCACAGCATATCAAGCTCAGAAGACGATACAAGAGATGAGGAAAATTTTTCTAGTGTTCGACAGTGGTGTAAAATTGATTCAAGTTCTCCCGCTCCTAGCCGATTTAGTTTTACTGGTGATGTGGGCATGAAAGCTTGCGTGACAAATATTTCTGATCCACTAGAGTACTTTGAGCTGTTTTTTACTGATGAGATTGTAAATCATATTGTTACTGAAACCAATATTTTTGCTGCTGAAAATTTAAATAAATTTAAGAGTAAAGAACATTCCCGAGCTCATCGTTGGAGTGAAACTAATGCGAATGAATTGAGAGTTATTTTTGCAAAATTAATTTTGCAAGGAATAATTACGAAACCAACTGTAAGAATGTTTTGGTCAAAAAGAAAGTTAATTGAAACTCCCAGTTTTTCTAACCTCATGAGTTCGAGAATGTTTGACCTTATTATGCAATTTATTCATTTTTATAGGAATGAAAACACCGATTCTTCTCATCCTCAGCCAAAACTAAAAAAGATATGGACCGTTTTAAATTATTTACAGAAAAAGTTTTCGGAAGTTTATACACCCGAACAAGACATATGTATTGATGAAAGTCTATTGCTGTATAAAGGGAGGCTTTCTTGGACCCAATACTTACCACTTAAAAGGGACAGATTTGGTATCAAAATGTTTATGCTATGTGAATCCCATAGTGGATACGTGTGGTCTATTATAATTTATGTCGGTAAAAAGGCACAGATGTATCTGAAGAAAATAAAGAACGTTCGTTTTCTACTCAGGTAGTTTTGACATTGTCTAAGCCGCTATTAAACAAAGGATACTGCCTTACTATAGATAACTACTACAACTCTCCCGAGTTAGGGGAAATGTTACTGAAATCTAAAACTGATTTTTTGGAACATTAAGACCTAACAGAAAAGATCTACCGAAGGAACTGAAAACAGAAAAGCTTAAAAAGGGAGACTTACTTGTCTATCAAAGAGGTAAGATGATGACCATGCGATGGAGAGATAAAAAAATATGTTCATTTTATAAGCTCAATTCATAATCCTGAAATTGTAACAGTCCCAAATAAATTGAAAAATGGGGAAATAGAGAAGCCTAAGATTGTTTTAGATTATAATAATACGAAGGGCGGTGTAGATCGCATGGATCAGCAAATTGGATACTATGACCTAACTCGATCTCGTCAAAGGAAATATTACAAGAAAATATTTCGTTATTTATTGGATGTAACAATTTTTAATGCTTTTCAGCTGTGGAAAAAAATCAATAAAAAATCAAATTTGGAATTCAGAATTGAACTAGCTGAAAGAATTGTTGAAAAATATCACACTCACAGACATTTGAAATTAAAATCTGCTGAAACAGTTTCGAATACTTTAAGATTGTCAGCACGCCACTTTCTTGACTATATTCCAGCTACAGAAAAAAAGAAAGAACCTACTAGACGCTGTGTGGTATGTTGCAGCAAAAAATGATGCCAATGGAAAAAGATTTCGCCGTGAAACACGTACTTATTGCAAAGACTGTAATGCCCCCTTATGTGCAATTCCATGTTTTAAAGTATATCACACACAAAAAGATTTTTAGGTAATTACTATATTTAAATTGTTCAGAAATTTTCAGAATAAAAAAGTTTTTCATTAGTTGTTTTTATTTAGTCCTTTCAATTTAATATTTGTCTTATATTTATAATTAACTATATTGTTATTTATGTATTGTGATTATAATCATTTATAATTTACTATTTAATAATTATCATTTATTCATTATTTGAAAGTACGTAAAAACTGTTATTTGTGTACTACAAATACTTTAAGAAACCTTTAAAATGCATGAGGCGAGCTATCTACGGCATCGCCGTAGAAGGGTGACATTTTCGGAAGAACGGCGGGGGAAAACAGCTGCCACTTTCGACTACTGCTTACTCGTAATACTGCGCGAATTAACTAAACGAAAACTGCTTAGTTCCCTAACCGTCAAAAGGGTTAAAATCAATAACAATATTTAAGATAGTGCGATAATTTCACAACGAAAAATGAAGTCAAACATAAAAATTACGCTAAAAAATGAGTGTGTTCAGGACTTTTTGCCACCACTGTATATATATAAATTTTAAGGTAATTTTAGTGATTTATTTGAATATATTTTTATTCTCATACATGAAATTGAAGAATTTTTCGCTTAATTTCATTTTTTCTCAATTTATTGATATATATATTCTTCATTGTTTTTAAATACATCATACATATAATTTTTAAAATTGCTGAATTATCTTAAAAAAATCAGTAAAGAAATTCGACGCCCAGCTTTAATTCTGTGCCATTTTTTATATAAAGAAGAAAAAAAAAGCTGCAATAAAATAAATACTTAAAATACAGTCCTAATATCAATTCCTTATCTTAAGGTACATTAACCTTTCACGCTAATGTACTCTTTAGGGAAACGAGTTGCAACAGCTTTAAACCACTTACATGATTTGCATTTTGAATTATTACACATTTGAGATTTTCGAGATCACTTCGACACGTAAGAATGAATAATAATAATAGACGTTTCATTTCGTAAGTAGTCATTCGATTCGATTAAATGTTCCCTTGGGATACATTTACGGATTTCAGGAAATTCAATAATATCTTCAAAAGTGTTTAGTGCAATGAAATTTTTGCGAAATTGTATAATTTAAAAGAGGTTTTTATTTTATCATATCGTTCTTTTCTCTTCTCGTTTGTTTAATTATTACCCAATTGTTTTCGTGTGGGGAATTTTTCAACTGTTCTTGGATTTTTCAAATAGTAGGTATTTTACAAAGGACATTTTGCATGAATACTAATTTTTAAAATGTTTTCTAAGGTTTTATGAACTTTTGCAAATACTTCGAAGCATTTTTAACAGAAATTTCTGCGATGAAAATATCGATCTTTGCTTTTGAATTTTCGATTACAGGACATTTGATTACAGAAATTTTTACCTTAAGGGGACTTGGCACCCTTTGAGCAAACTTCTTTATTTACGTATTTAAAAATTATATTTTAACATTTTATACAATGTTTCTATTCAAGAAAATGTTACTGGATGAAAATTTTCATATATTATTCACACAATTTTAAAAATTTAAATTTTTTGAAGAAAATTGGGAAAATTTTAAAATCCTACTCCTTTTGTAAAAATTAATTTTTTGACCTGAAATTTTTTTATAATATTCTTATGGATGTTCTTAACAACTTTAGGGATCGATTTTAGAATAACTTCATTCGTTTTTGAGAAAAAAAAATAAAATGTTGATATACAGGCTGAAAATCAACCAAAAAGCCAACATGTCTTACATTTTATGTTTTTTAAAAAAAAAAGTATTCAGTTTATAGCAAAACGGATCCCTAATTTTATTACATGCCTTATTTTTAACACGCAGGAAATAAATTGAAGTTATTGGTAAATAATTGTCGAAGGAGTAGCATTTTGAATGCACTAAGGTTTCGAAAAACTCAAACTGAGAAAAATCACTTTAAAGTTTATAATTCTGAAAAAATAATTATTATAAGCTTAATTAAACTTAAAATACCACTTTAAGACATACGTTTTTCTTTAAAATAATTGCATTTTCATATGTTTTCAACCCACACATTTTTATAAATGATCACTTTTAGAGAGTACTAATTGCACAAGAAAACTCAAGAAAAACTTAAAAAATTTTTTTTTTCTGTCACGACAGAAATTTTAGCTGTTTTTCTTCTTGTAATATTAAAGTATTACACTTTTATGAAAAATATATCAGGAATAAGAACTGAAATTATAAAATTATTAATATAAAATGCCTTAATTTAAAAATTTTACATGCACACATTTCACAAGGAAGAAAAATTACATTATTGTATTGCCTTGGAAATATTCTGCTTTTAATACTACACATTCTTTTTTATAGTTATTATTTCTATTTATAAAATAGATTTTTTTTTATCATAACGCATTTTTTAACTTTTTTTTCTAAAAAGAGGGTGTGACTGAATTGCCTAATTTGTTTTCAAATGAAGTTTTATTCAACTTCTAACTTTCCGACATGCACAAGTGATGTATCAATCGAAAGATAATAATGCAAAGAATAAGATTAAATGAAAATAAAAAAATGATAGGTTTGTGATTTTTAGGGTACCAAGTCCTCTTAAATCGGTTTGCTGTGGTTGGTGTATGGTTATAAATATCGCTTGTGTGTAATAAGAATAATTTTCAATATTGTCTGTGGCTAGGAGTGAACCGGTTGTTAGACACTTGGTGACAAATGTTATTCCCAATTCCTCTAAGTTGCCAAATTTGATCACAAAAAGTGCGTCCTTATGAAACCATCAAAATATTATGTAATGATTATTCAACAATAAAATTTTTGAAGCTCCTGAAATGTTTTTTCCACCCTTTATAAAGAAAATACAAGGAATTAATATTTAAGTCAAATATTTGACAAGGACTTTGTATTTTAATTGCTTTATGTGATATTACGGATACGAATTGCTGTGTTGGGCACTTCAGGGATTTTTAAATTTGTGTTAGTTTAAATTCATATGCATGTATTATTTGTTCCTTGTAAGAAAGAAATTTTCTATATTTTTTCCAGTATTCCAGAGTATAAGCTATAGTTTACTCTGAAATAACCAGTAGGTCAATTCCAGGAAACATTCTTTATTTGAAAGACTATTAACAACGGAACAATATAAAATATATATTTTGCTACATTAGATACTTTGAATGAATAATAATTATTAAATATTATCTATTAATTTATAGCAATATTAAATGTATATTAACTTTCAAAAATACTTTTACAGCCACTTCAAATGAAAATAATTTGATTATTTTTTTCTTAAAATACTGAAATTGAGTAAATAGATACTACAATTTGGGAAATTTATTCCATCAAATTTTCAACAAATTTCGTAAAAAAAAAATGTGTATTTAATGGAAAAGAAGACACATTTATGCTGTATAGTATATAATACTTTAAAAAAAGCATAAGAAAAAATTACAGAAAAAAGAATGTCTAACACGAGAATAATTTACTCAAGCGGAATATTAGATACAGAGCATTTGGAGTGTAAAATTAAAATATTTTACTATTCTTGAAATACCTATAGGGTATTTAAAATAGTCAGAACAAAATTGTAATGGTTTTAAAATGTCATTTATCTTTATTTTAGTTTGGATCCATTAATGTGTATCGCAATTGGAAAAATTTCCATTTTGCAATTTCTCTTTTAAGTAAAAAAATTGAGTAAAATATGATAAAAAGTTGAGGCTCTGCGATTTTTAAAAATGCTATTGTAGCATTACTTTTGAACAGAAGAAAGGGGGAATATATGCATATATATATATCTTAATTATATATGCAGAAATTTTAAAATTTAAGGAATTCTTTTTAAAAAATGCTCTAGTTTATAAAAAATGAATTTCAGAATCAGATGGCTCTAATAACTAGTCCAGGAAAATAAAAAAAAAACCTGCAATAATAATTTTTTTTAAAAAAAAATAAAATTTGTGGGAGCATTTAAATTTTCCTTGTAAAAAAACGCGTTGAACAATAATTTCGTAAATCTATGGCAGATAATATAAAAGTACTATTTTTTCAGCTGAGTAATTTTCTTAAAAAACTTTTAAATTTTCTTTAAAATATCTGTGAGTGTATTAAAAAGATCTTGGATAAAACTATTATGAGTAATTATTTAAGAGTTTATGTACATGATATTTCTGTGGTATCCTGATATCTCCGATATATTTTGAGTTATTATCTGATAACAGAAAAATAAAGGGTGTAGTTTAAAATATTTTATTCGGATGTGTCACATCAGTTAAAATTAACTTTTATCAGAATATCATTATAAACAACTAACTTCTACGTTGATTTGTGATATAAATATAATTCAGAATGGAAAAAAATGAATTCTTTAAAAAATATGTACACTTTTGGAACGGAAATTTTTTAAATAAAATCCTACATTAAATTTCGATATAAATACATTTTTTGAAGAATTTGATAATTATGGGTGTATTGGAAAATATGTTTTGAAAGAAATTGTATAATCAGCTTTATTTATTTTTATTGGTCTATAGAATGTGAACAGGTTTTGTTCATATTTTTATTTAATAATTTAATTTCTTCATTTCAAAGTTTATTAAATTTGTATTTGAAATAGTACTATATTAAAATAGACTATTATAGAAGCGGGAAGGCAGTGTATTTTTTAATAATAAAAATATGAGAATTAATTATAAATATTTATTTTAAAATGTTAGCGTTTTGATAACATATATTAATTATAAATTGAATTCCTTTTCCAACGTTCATTAGATGTCGTGACTTTCAGAAAAATTTAAGTATCAACTTTTAAAACTTTTATTTGATATTTTTTTCTTTCAGATAATCCAAAGCTTAGAACTTTTTAAGGTATTAAAAAAAGCATCAATTTAACAGCAATATTGGTTATCTAACACGTAAAAATTATTAACAATTCTTAAGAAAAAAAATCATTTTATTCCTTTTTCGTATATTAAAAAATAACAGAAAATAAGGTATAGAAATTTAGTTAGGAAATATGAAAATTTGAAAAATTAAAAATTAGAAAAGCTGAGCACTACAAATTACAAGAAGAATGAATTGTATGAAAAAATGTTAGCCACACAGTAAATGTTTATAAATGTACGTTCAGTTTCCAAATACATTTTTTTAAAATTTAGTTTGTCTTGGCTTGAAACCATTTTTAAATATTTTGAATTCATCTACTGCAGGATTTTTAAGATGCAACTTTTTTCCCTTCTTTTTATTTTTGATTTTTTTAAAACAGTATTAAGAGAATCATGTACATAAAATCCTCCATGAGAGGAAAATATAAAACTTAAAAATAAATTAAACAAATATCTTAGACGAAGTACAAATTTTCGATAAAAACGATGAAAGATGATAGATACTACCAGTTAGTGGCACCTTGTAAATGTATATAGAACGAAAAAGTTTGAATCAATAGTGCAATTTAAAGTGCATTTTAGGTGTACAGATATGGACCGTCTATAGAGATTATTTAATCATTAAATTGTTGTGTTTTCATGATTTCCAATATTTTGAGAATCTTCAAGTATCAAAGATATAAAAAAATATATTTTATTTAAATTATAGAAGGAATTTTTTCATAGAGAAGATATTTTTTTATGTTATTATATGTAGATGGGATAGCACACCATTTTCAAAATATGTGCTTGAAGAAGCTGGGGGAACATAGAGAATAAACTATTAGATGAAAGTGTGACAAGCCATGCTTTTCTCGTATAGAATATTACGCGTTTCACTGGTGTGTAATATCTTTTAGTGTCAGGTTATACAGAGGGGGGGAGGGTCTTGAAAATTCTTTTTCATTACTTTCAGCCAAAGAATATTTTCAGACTATTGGGATACCTTATTTTTTAAAACAAATAAAAGTCACTTTTAAAAAAAAATTCCATGATCAAAATTTCGAACTAATAATAATAGTTTTTGTATATGCCCAAAACTGATTACACATGTATGTAATAGGAAGATATAAGTGTGTAATATCCTTTATAATATTACACCTTATAGTGTCAGGTTATAGAGGGGGGGAGGAGGGTCTTGAAAATTATTTTTCATTACTTTCAGCCAAAGAATATTTTCAGACTATTGGGATACCTTACTTTTTAAAACAAATAAAAGTCACTTTTAAAAAAAAAATTCCATGATCAAAATTTCGAATTAATATTAAGAGTTTTTCGTATATGTTCAAAACTGATTACACATGTATGTAATAGGAAAAAAATAATGAAGCAAATATAAGCATCTCGTTTTATTTACTAAGGAAAAACACGTTTTGAGAAATTTTCTTAAGCCAAAATGAAGGTAGAGACATCTATTTAATAGATGGAAATCATTCTATTTTCTAGAATTAAAAAGATTTATTTAAAAATGTATATTATTGATATTTAAATCAGTGCTTCTCAAAGTTTCCATATTCGCGACCCAATATTCAATCATAATTTTCATCGCGCCCCCCTCATACAATAACAATGTATTGAATTCAATAATACTATACTTTGATGCTAAGACAACGCGAATTCAACTTTAACCTCTAAAGTGCCACCGGCGAATATAAATATCTCGCTCATATAAAGACTTAATATCCCCGGACGTATTTATACGTCTTTCCGAAGTGTGATCTTTTATGTGCACTACTAGCCATAAAATTATTCCGAAGGCTTTTGAATGCAACAAAAGGATCTTAACAATGTTTGTGAAGTATTTACTTGTTTCAGATTATTTATGATTCCTTATTCCTCCCCTCCCAATACATCCCATACTCGCGTCTACGTGGAAAACGGTTTGCATTGGGTAGCAAATCGCGTAAATTTTAATCAGCAGTTAAGGGACTAATTATAAACCGTACAAATTATTAAGATCAGAGTTAATTTTTTAATTCCAAGGGGTCACTGGTAACTATTAAACTTGTTCTTAATTTAGTATTGTTAAATTAATTATAAAATACATTGTGTGTAGCACTGATACATTTATAAATGAAATATATCAGTGTAAATGTGTATTTCACTTTTTATTATGTCAGAATGTATTTTTTTTGTTTACTTTCAGTAAAGGAATAATTTTTTTATGAATTGTTCGTTTTTGACTTTTCAATATACTCACGCCCCCCTTGTAGAGCGGTCACGCACCTTGATGGGGGCGCGTCCCACAGTTTGAGAAACTCTGATTTAAAAGTTTCATTCAATAATTTGTTTCAGAAATTTACACATTATAGTTTAATGCAATGAATAGGGGAAAAAATCGGGTAGATTAAATATATTTTATTTTGAAATTCAGTCTAAAAAAAGTCTATTAATGTTTTTTTTACAATTTTATTTTTATTTTCACTCTTCCAACGCATATATTAAAATTTTCCATTTTGCATTTACTTCAGACTTCCATTGTTATAGTTTTCACAGGCACAACCAGAAAAATGAAGAATACTTTTTTTTCTAAAACAGGTGAAATAAAATTGCTGTCAGTTAGGAAATACAAGAGCAAGCGATAAAAGGGTGGAAAAAAATTTGAAAGGAGAGAAAACCGACGAAGCTTCAAAATCCCTTTTTGATGCTTTCGAAGATACTAGGTTGTTCAATTCCTGCTTGAATGTTTTGAAAAGCTAAATTGAGTTCGCATAACTTTTTGAGGTGGAAGCGACGAAAAATTCCCACGCGGACTCAAAGATGCGAATTTTTTCTCCCCAAAAAATACATAAAAAAAGAATTTTGCAAACACACAAAAATATAGGAAGCAAGGTAGAATCATGTGAACGGTCTTTTAACAGTGCTTCACAGAATCTAAGATAAAATATAAAAGGAAAGAAAAATCAATAAATATGAATGGCCTTAAGCATCGGACATTTTTCAAAAATTCTTGTAAAGAATATGAAAATGAAGGAACGTGATAATACTGTCGCCTTACAAAAAATAAAGAAAGAAAGAGAGGCGGAGAAAGAATAAAATCTAACACTCCCTACATAAACCAAGACAAACCATAAAAATAAGTATAAAATGCTGCGGTTCTGTTAAATTTATCTTTGATTCCACTTCCGAATTTGTTTTCACTGATATTTTAATCCTGTGAACGAACTAAAACTTTTTGCTTTAAATTTTACTCAATTAGTATGTTTGCATAGTGTTTATTTACTTCAAACTTTAGTGAGTCGAGAAAAAAAAATATTGTATTAAAATCCGTCTCGTCTTGTTTGCTAAACTTTTATTTAAAAATATAAAACTGTGTTTACAAGGTGGACACAAAGTATAATTTTTTCCTGTATATTTTGATTACTTCCCTTTCCACTATTTTATGCAAATCCTAATTATTTTTTTTAAAAAAATCGACACATTTTTCTTACGACAGTTGTTGACATATGCATATATTTATGCATACGTACATGTATTTTTAGAACACTCTAGATATGATATATATTTAAACATCATAATAGTTTTCCATTTTAGTCCAATGGCTCTTTCGATCTTTATATTTTTAATAGTATATCTATAATAGCATATATCTATATAGTTTAATAGTAGATCTCTCTCTCTCTCTCTCAAGTGGCCCCAGTAGCTGAGTGGTATAGGTATCGGATCGTGGTTTGCCTGGTCACGAGTTCGAGCCTAATACCACTAAAGATCCGCCGTGTAGGGCAGCGATGCACGTTAAACCTGTCGAGAGCTGAAACATCCTCCCGTTGGTGTGGTGTGGTAGTTAGGAGAGGGGGTGCCAGCTCAGGTGTCGTCCACGTCACTTGACCATGGTTCAAAATTACGTGGTCCATCGCCAAAAGCCCTCGTGTAGCTGAACAGTGCGACGTTAATATTCAATCAATATCTCTCTCTCTCTCTCTATATATATATATAACAGTATCATCCGTTGTGATATAAAGTCAATTTTGAAATGATGAAAGAAACTCCTATAGGCATAAGTGCAAGCACAACAAATATTTGACAGTACTAATCTAGACAATTGATACATATAAAATTGTTAAGTTACTGATTAAAATTTACATAAATGCCGTAAAAAATACACATATTTGTAAGGTGCAAATTGCATCAATAAATATTAAAATTAGCTTGTAATTTATATTAATTACTTTAAAAACAATACTATCGTTGAGAAAACTGCACGAGAAAACATTTATTTTGTTTATATAATAATAATTTAAGTAAAATGATTTTGAAATTATTTATTTTAAATTTGAAAGTATTATAATGATAATTACATATGATACATTGCAAAACACAGTTTTCTTTTGTTTTTTTCAACTGATTGTTAAGTAACAACAATTATGTCCGTCGGTGTGTCGCATAGTTTCGAAATTACATTTTGCAATTTTCAAATAAATTGGAATTTTTTTTTATTCTTAGATTTTCATACGAAAAAAATTATGAATAGATTCCAATTATTAGTGTGTGTATCCCTGTAAAGTTCTCTGATATTTGCATAGTGTCCAAATCATATCACAATATGTATTTAAAAAAATAGATTCATTTAATTTTTAAAGAGCAGACTAATGCAAAATACATGAAACAAATCGGAAAATTTTGAGAGATTTTAGCATAGCTCTGTTCTTTTCAAAATTATTTTGAATAATTTAAAATATTTATTTCAAATGAATAAAGCTACTAGTGAACACTAGCTTGTCCAAAGAAAGTCATTTTGACTGCTCTTTAATTTAAATTAGAAAAAAATTGCATTTATACTGAACAATTTCTTAGAATTTTTTAGAATATATTTTTTTCCATGTCAAGAAAAATTTTTTATTGTTAATATTTACTAATAATTTTTATATAACTGTAAATAATATAAAAAATATTAAAAACTAACTTTAAACAAATTTATTTACACTTTAATAATCCTTTCACAATGCAGACATTTTGACTGCTTTGGGCAATATAGGTAAATCATAAGTTTCAGTCTTTTTCTAGTGTTAATGCAAGATGATTTACTTAAAAACGCAATACAAGTGCATTGTCTCGATTATAGAAATAAATCGTACATAAAATCATATTAGTAATTGTTTGTTATTGTAAAAAATAGATATTGGGTTCCTTAGAATTAAAAATATGAATAAAGGGCTTCTAAAAAATGTCTTAAGATTTCTTTCGCTTTATCTTTTTACAATGTGTTTTTCTACTTTCTGTTTTTATATACAATTTAATAACTTGAATCTTTTTTCTAACTAGATCTATTCAAAGATACTCAGGTTAGAAACAAGAATAAAAAAGAATAAGAACTAAATTAATCCTACAATTCTATTTTTATATGATAATTAATTTTCCATGAGTTAATTTCTTGAAAACGGCTGTTAAATTAAATTCTATCAAATTTTGATGCAAGAGAAATTATGTGGTAAACAATACATTCTTGTATTTTTAAATGAAAACTGTAGCTTGATAAAAATTTCTAATTTTAATTAGAATTGTGTGGAATATGAATAGAAAAACATGGAAAAATTGAAATATTTTCCTTCAGAAATTTTATTAGTTGTTAGCAAAATTGTTTAATAAATCTTATCATATTTCAATGCTAAGATCAATTTACTTTTAATTCTCCACACATAAAAATTGATAGAAAACTAATTATATTTTTATAATGAAAGGTACTTTTAAAGATGATTCTAAATTAGAATTTATTTTCGATTTCTAGAAATTTATGTATTAATTAAATTTCTGGTTAGTTTTAAGTTCTGTACTTCAGAATTAGAACATAAATGAATAAATATTAACTTTTAATAAAAGCGTAAGCATAAACTTAAAAAAAAACAAATATTAAATATTAGAATAATCCATGAAAGGAAAACTATAACTAAAACTATTAAATTGTAACGAATAAAATTAGAACTCTTTGCTACTGATTATTATTTTATTACTATATATGGATTTTTATTACTACAAGTGAATACAAATTATATTTGTCACATATAAAAGAAGAATACTGATGGTAATTTCTATTTTATTCTTGCTGTAACATACTGGCCTGCCACCTGCAGCAGTTGTTCATAAAGAACACAGAAAGTTTGTGTGCCGCCAAATTCTTAAAGTGAGCCGCCAAATTTTTTTTAAATTATTAATTATACTTTGAGAAAAAAATAAAATCTGGAACCGAATCATTTGTCCATTTTTTGAAATAAACTAAGATTATTTGTGGTACATTTTACTTAATCTTTCGTGAATTGATGGAAGTGTATTACAGATAAGTGAAATTCTTTTAAATTTGTTTTGTTTGTGTGCCGCAAATTTTTAAATTTTTAAAAGTGTACCACACCAAAAAAATATTCAGAATCACTGCTTTAAACACTGGGAATGCATTTTATGGATGTTTTATGCATGAGAAGCTTTAGCATGTTTGAATGGGGAGATCAGAATAGCTTACTTTTATTATGACATAGGCGGAACAGCGTCTAACATCTGAGAAACTAATATTTTTTTCGACAAAATCAAATCATGAGCAAACATGGTATCGGTAGAACTAGATGAATAGACCAAAGAGAAGGATTGTGTGCTTCGTTACAACGTATAACATAGAACAAGCATGCTGTGCGCTGGGCAATGACTCGCCATGCTCCAACATTAAGAACTTTAGTGACTGTGACACCGCATTAGTGACTGTGACACATCATTAGTGACTGTTGCACAGTTATAGTCATCTACAGCAGGGATTAACTTCAACCAGGTAACCATTGGCCTAATTATTTCTGATTGTAACTACAGGCGTAAATGGCTACAATAGTGTGGCGAACGACAAATATGGAGAAGTGAGTGCCGTGACATTGCATTTTCAGCCAAATAATGATTCTTCTACAAAACAAAGATATTGCAATCTAGTATACAATATAGTATACAATCTAGTAATACAACCTGTATTACAATCTACACTCATGTCCATAAATTCAGGTTAATGAAGTTCAGGCAAAGAAAGAGACAGAAGCAAAACAAATTTGACTTATTTGTAAAGTCTATTTATTAAACAAAAGGTAAAGAGCAAAAAAGATGCTATATGTTTGACATAATTAATAAAAAAATGAGAATTTTACTCCTGGAGCAAATTTCAAAAAAGAACCTATTTACAAAAAACAGTATAACATGGTTAGTATGATGGTTAATACGGAGTATGTCTCCCGGACGATGCAATACAAGCCTTACAACGCCCAGGCATGCTGAGTATCAAATTATCAATCTGATCTTGGGGAAAATTACACCACTCATCAAGCAATGCCCTCCGAAGTTCCGGTAGACAGGTGGGAGGGGGTTGAAGGGCTGCAATTCGTCGGCCAAGCATATCCCACACATGCTCTATTGGATTCAAGTTCGGTGAGTATGCTGGCCGATCCATACGGGGGATATCATCCAATTGAAGACATTCGTCTACAATGTTTGCAAAGGTGAGGACGGGCGTTGTCTTCTATAAACAGAAATTCAGCATCCATGGCGCACCGAAACAAACGTACATGTTGTTCCAGAATGATAACCCGATAGATGAGGCCTGTCTTCGTTAAACTCTGAACATGAAGGTCAGTTCTGCAATCAAGAATAATTCCTCCCCAAACGAGCCATCCAGCACCGCCGTAACGGTGTCGTTCAATGGTGTTCTCTTGGTGGTAACGGGTACCTGGCGATCTCCATATTAAAGTACGGCGAGAATCAGACGGCAAACGAAACCTGGACTCGTTCGAAAACATCACACAAGACCACTGTTGTGATGTCAACAATGTATGCTCTGTACTACAGGTTAATCGCAGGTGACAGTGAGTTGCGGTAAGTGGAACACATCTGACAGGTCTACGAGCATATAGACAAATGTGCCCTAAGCATCTTTACACGGTCTGCCTTGAAACTCTCTTACCGGTAGCTAAAGAGAGCTAACGAGACAGGTCTGATGCTGAGCACCGTCTGTTTCTTTTGGCAGTAACTGCCAAATATATATATACTGGTCCTCATTCGGCGTTGTAACTCAGGGGAGACCTGTGCTGTAACATCTACTGACATTACCATCATCTTGGAATCGTTGCCAAAGCCTGGAGATGACACTGTGCGATTCCAAGTTTCTCGGATACTTTCAGTTGGGTACGTCCACATTCCAATCGTCCAATAATTCTACCACTTAAAAAATCATCGAAATGCTTCTTTCGTGCCTTAACTATGCGGTTATTGCTCTGAAAAGCTTTTAAAGCGCTTGTGAACAATTTTATTTCTTTGCCACCATTTCTTATATATATCCTCTTATCTCCACCATATCCTCTTACAGTCTCGTCATTGTGATGTACTATCCGTGCCATCTGGTGGTTTCCTGTAATTTGCATATTCTTCTTCAAGATGTTTGTGAAAATTCTACAGGTGGAATTTTTATTTTACAGTTCAATTTCTGCGTGGTTCTGAATTATCCTTAATTTATGGACATGAGTGTAGTATACAATATAGTATACAATCTAGTAATACAATCTTTATTACAATCTAGTAATACAATCTTTATTACAATCTAGTATACAATCTAGTAATACCATCTGTATTACAATCTAGTATACAATATAGTGTACAATCTAGTATACAATATAGTATACAATCTAGTAATACAATCTGTATTACAATCTAGTATACAATCTAGTATACAATCTAGTATACAATCTAGTATACAATCTAGTATACAATCTAGTATACAATCTAGTAATACAATCTAGTAATACAATCTGTATTACAATCTAGTCCAGTGCTTCTCAAAGTTGCAATATTGGCGACCCAATTTTCAGTCATCATTTTCATCGCGCCCCCCTCATACAATAACAATGAGTTGAATTCAATAATACTATACTTTGACGCTAAAGATGCAACACGACTTTAACCTCTGAAGCGCCCGTGACATATATAAAAGTCTCGCTCAGCCAAAGCGTTTATTTCCCCGGACGCATATATACGTGGTGTCCGAAGTACCATCTTTTCTGTCCACTGCTATCTATGCAATTATTCTGAAGACTTTGGAATCCAGTAAAAGGACTGACAAAGTTTGCGAAGGATTTATTCATTTCAAATTATTTGATTCTTTATTCCTTCCCCTCAGTACATCACATACGCGCGCCTACGTGGAAAACGGTTGGCATTGAGAAACGAACTGCGTAACTTTTAATCGGCATTTAAGGGATTAATTATAAACTGTACAAAATACCAAGATAAGCGTTAATTTTTGTTTTTAATTATATATATAACAAGCCCATGGGGTCACTGATAATTAATAAACTTAGTATTGTTAGATTAATTATAAAATACATTGCGTAGCACTGATACATTTAAAGTGTAATATATCAGTGTAAATGTATTGTTTACTTTGTCAGAAGGTATTTTGTGTTTGCTTTCTGTCAGTAAATTAATATTTTTTTTTAAAAATAATCTTTTGTTTTCCACCATTCAATATTCTCGCACTTCCCTTGAAGAGTTGTCATGCCCCCAAGGGGGGCGCACCCACAGTTTGAGAAACGCTGATCTATTTGCATAGCAGTGATTGTCTATAGCAGGGGGTAGGCAACCTATGGCACGTATACCACATCAGGTGCGTGGTACAATTCTGACTGGCACTCGACAAATTTGTCAATTTTTGAGAGTATGGAATTAGATAAATTTGTACTGCACCTTATTTGACGAACATCTTCAGGAGTATGCTCATTCAAAGAATTACGAAAAAATCTGAAAGATAAAATTAAGCAATTTCTAAATTATTGAATGTTATTGCTGGAGAGAGATTTGGTTGAACTCTTCTTTCCGCTTTTGGTCCTACATATCAAAGTAAAAAAAAAAAAATCTTTCCTCGTATGAAAAATATTTCGTGTCCACAGTGAAATTGTTTAATAATTGAATGCTCAAAATTGTGTCAAGTTGAAAGTCATACATTATACAATTTTGCGACAGGAAAGTAAACAGATGCAAACACGAGGTTCACATCACTTTTATTTATCTTTTTGTTTAACTGTAATGAAAAGAAATACTTATAAAGAGAGTTTTTTTTTTCAGGTATAGAAGTTTAAATTGGCATTACTTTCCAAGATGGCGACCGATTTAACAGCTGTCCAGTGATTTATTCTCAGTTTGGTTTGGCAATTCATCAAAACGATCATCAAGCAAGGCGTACATTCGTCGAATTGGCCCAAAACGAGATTGCCGTTGTTCCCGATTTTCTTAAGCGAATTTTGTTTAGCAATGAAGCGCACTTCTGGTTGAATGGCTACTTCAACAAACAAAACTGCCGCATTTGGAGTGAAGCTAATCCACAAGTGTATGTCGAAACACCGTTACATCCAGAAAAACTGACTGTTTGGTGCGCATTATGGGCTGGTGGAATCATTGGTCCGTACTTCTTTAAAAACAATGGAGACCACAACGTTACAGTCAATGGTGATCGGTATAGAGCCATGATTACTAACTTTTTCATACCTGAATTGAACAATAATGATGTCCAGGAGCTGTGGTTCCAACAAGACGGCGCAACATGTCACACAGCTGGTGCCACAATCGATTTATTGAAAGACACGTTTGGTGACCGCCTAATTTCACGTTTTGGACCTGTGAATTGGCCTCCAAGATCTTGAGATTTAACACCGCTAGACTATTTTCTGTGGGGCTATGTAAAGTCATTAGTCTATGCGGATAAGCCACAAACGCTTGACCAATGGGAAGACAACATTCGCCGTGTTATTGCCGATATACGGCCACAAATGTTGGAAAAAGTCATCGAAAATTGGACGTTCAGATTGGACTACATCCGAGTCAGCTGTGGCAGTCCTATGCCAGAAATCATATTTAAAATGTAATGCCACAAGATAATCTTTCGAATAAAAAAAAATCATGTCAAAAATCATGTCAAAAATCGAATAATACATCTGTTACACTTATTGGTAAACTAATTTAAATTTTGCAAAGCTAGCAGTGAAATTTATGTGTCGAGGAGGCATAAAGACGAAAAACAGTTTCTTAAAATTGGCCTTTAATAATCAATCATAAAGTCACTGTGCTCGTTACTGGAGCGATAAAAAAACAATAAGTTCAAAAAGTCAACATTACCAGAGACATCCGATTCGAACCGTCTTCTAATATTGTAAAATGAATTTCTAATCTAAAATGGTGATGCAACCTGCAGTTGCATTGCCAACCAGCCGTTCTCTCCCTCTAAGAGTTAAACCACTCACACACTTCTTATACTTTTGTTTCTCCTTCCGTCTTCAAAAACTATCATGAGGCGAGTTTAAATACTCGCTCGATTTGCATTGCAGTTGCTGCCAACCACAAATCACGAAACTCAAAAAGATCGGGTTCGAATCAGTGTGCTTACTTTCATTGAGATCATGGAACGGGATTGGAAAAACAACACAAGGAGATCATAAAAATTTGGATCCGACTTTTTAAATGTCTAACAATTGGCCCCCTTTTTCCAATCTAGCACCATTATCTCTAACAAATCAGTAAATTAATTTTAATCTATAATCACATGTTATACAATTTAACACAAAAAAATACATTTTATTCACAATATTTATTGTAATAAACAAACTAATATTTTAATCTTAAAGAAACAAAGTCTTATTCTCTAAAAAGAAATAATTTTCTACAAAATTCTAACAATTTTTCCTTTACCATGGGTTTGGTAAAAATGTCCGCCAAATTATTTTTGGTACCTATATATTTAATTTGGAAAACCTTGTCGTATATCAAATTCCTTAGAAAATGATAACGAACATCGATATGTTTTGTTCTATAATTTTCTACCGGTGACTTTGAAAACTTATAGCAGCTTGATTATCACAAAACATTACATTTTCACTTAATTCCAAATTTAAACTTTTATTATTAATTACTTTCTTTAGCCAAATGAATTCTTAGCTGCTTCTGTTAAACTAACATACTCAGCTTCATGGTCGACAGACTAACGGATTTTTGCTTGAAAGTTCACCATGAAATTGGAGTTTCGTCTATAAAAGTTATGAACCCTCCCATCGACACTCGATCATCCCTATTTGTAGCAAAATCTGAGTCTGAATAACATCTTAGTTTTAATGATTTAACTTTTGAAAGTTCTAATTTATATTCTTGAGTGTATTTTAAATAACCTAATATTCTCAATAAGCAATTCCAATGTTTTATTCCCGGGTTTGCTTGGAATTGAGATTATACATTTACTGCATACATAATATCGGGTCTTGTGCGTATAGCAATAAATGACAAAGATCCTATTAAATTTCTATAAGGAACTGTTAAAATTTCTTCGCTAGTTTTGGGTGAATCTAATTTGGAAAGAACTTGACCTTTTGATATAGGTAATGAACTTACGGGATATTTATATTTTTCGTAAATTTCACATAACCTTCGAATGTAAGATCTCTGATGTATAAACAGACTATTACCCATTTCTTCAAATTCTATTCCTAATAATTTCTTTGTTTTACCCATAATTTTTAAATCAAAATTTTTCTGCAATAATTGTAAAACAAAATTTACGTTTTCCATTTCTTTTCCAAATATAATCATGTCATCTGCATAAAATAATAAAATTACATTATCTTCAAACATATATACACAATTAACCCACTCTAACTTCTTAAATTTTAATTTAATTAATTTATTTTCTAATTCCAAAAACCACTGGCGTCCACTCTGGTGGATTCCATATATCGCTTTACGTAACTTACACACTTTGTTATTATCAATTTCATATCCAGTTGGTTGCTTCATGTAGATTACAGTATCTAAGTTAGCATATAAATAAGCATTAGTGATATCTACTTGAATATGCGTCCATTTCCACAAACATACACATATAGTGAAAAATAATCTTACAATAGTAAAGTTAATAACTGGACTAAATACCTCGTCAAATAACTCGCCTCGTAATTGTGTGTTACCTCGCGCAACTAAGCGGGCCTTGTATCTAACAATTTTATTATTTTCATCATATTTAATGGTATAAACCCAACGGTTTTCTAAAATTTTTATATTATCCGGATGATCAATTAAATCCCAAACTTTACGTTCCTTCATTACGTTAATTTCTTTATCCATTGCATCATGTCATTTAGATGCGTCTCTGGATCTTATCACCTGTTTGTAACAATTAGGAATAGTTATTTCAACCATAAGAGCTTCTTGTTGCTCTGACAAATCTGAAAATCCCTGGGATTCGGTATTATCTTTTCTAAAATTAAATAAACTAGGATCATACTCAATATTATGCCTCTTACAGTATCTCTCTATTTCGTTAAAAGATTTCAATCGGGTTGCTTCCCCTTCTATACTATAATATACGTTAGATCCAGTTACTTTCCTACCTATATTTCGAATCCACTTAACCTCTGTACATGGGATCAAGCTATGATTATCGGAAGATACATCTGGTTTTTCAGATGTTGAGGGCGTTTCCGTACTTGTCTATGAAACTAAACGACTTGTTAATGAATCTTTTACTCTATCAAAATCATCCTCATCATCATAATAATCAGAAAGGTTTAAATTATATCCAAGGTTACTATTAACTTTCTGTTTAAAATTAATTCCCCTCTTAGTTTCATCGAATCTTACATTAATAGTCTCGACTAATTTATTTTCATCTATCAACCTTATTCTATAACCCTTAGTACGTTGTGCGTATCCCATCATAATTCCCATTTTCGCACGCATTCGTTTCTTAAAATTGGCTTTTAATAATTAATCATAAAGTCACTGTGCTCGTTACTGGAGCGATAAAAAAACAATAAGTTCAAAAAGTCAACATTACCAGAGACATCCGATTCGAACCGTCTTCTAATATTGTAAAATGAATTTCTAATCTAAAATGGTGATGCAACCTGCAGTTGCATTGCCAACCAGCCGTTCTCTCCCTCTAAGAGTTAAACCACTCACACACTTCTTATACTTTTGTTTCTCCTTCCGTCTTCAAAAACTATCATGAGGCGAGTTTAAATACTCGCTCGATTTGCATTGCAGTTGCTGCCAACCACAAATCACGAAACTCAAAAAGATCGGGTTCGAATCGGTGTGCTTACTTTCATTGAGATCATGGAACGGGATTGGAAAAACAACACAAGGAGATCATAAAAATTTGGATCCGACTTTTTAAATGTCTAACAACATCGTTGTTTTATTGCAATTTAAAGTTCTATACCTCTAAAAAAACCCCTTTATAACTGTAATTTTTTTTGTTGTTGATGAAATTGTTATATTTTATATGCTGTTTATTTTTGTACTAAGAAATATATTTAAATGATGTAAAATTAATATATAATAAAAGTGTAAATCTAAATTACTCTAATTCTAAATGCATTATCACGGGAATCAAAATTGCTTCAGAAATGCCCTACTGTGTGGCCCACTTAATCATATTGGTAGATTGGTTTGGCCTGCCAAGCTAAAATGTTGTCGACCACAGCTTAATAAAATTATTGCCTTATGCAATGTCATATATACCCATCTTTCTCCTGGCATCATAATTTGAGGTGCCCCTCAAATCCCTCCCTATACACTTCCGATACATGTAACATACTCTACTACGTCTCTCTTGGGTTTTGGATATTATTATCTTTCTTCACATTCAACATTCAACTATTGTCACATTTCTTCAGTGCAGTCAGAGGCTGCTCATATCACACAACGTTCAAGAATAATTCATTGTACTTTAAGTTGCATTGTTGCCTTGATCTTCTAGTTCTTTTGACTTATCAAGCATTAAATTAATGTAATGAATGATTTGTGTTTTAAACAAATTTGGCAAATAACATTAGACAATGTGTGAAAGCAGCACAGAGTGATAGATTCTCAAAACACATTCAAAGCCCCTTAGTTTCAATGATGTGAAGTGTTGTAGTAATTATTGTCAGCCATAATTTATATTCAAAATACTGAAATTTTCATGTTTGGATACTCTACTTGGTTGTTCTTTTATCCATATCTCCATTTTATTTTATTTTATTCATTAAAGAAATTAGACTTTACATTTCTTATCCACAATGTGTACTTAAGAAGCTAAGTGTGTACACATACATTTTTCTACAATTATTTACAGTAAAATAAAGTATATATTATTCTACATCATCAAAGAATATCATAGAATAAATCAATCAGCTAGCTTTTATTTAGATGCTTTTTTATTTCTTAAAAAATAAATATGGATTCTATTGAATTATATACAATAGAGAGAAGAGCTTTAAGTTTATAACACAAGTTTGTAATTTTGGGGCATTTTTGAAAACTGTTGCAGAGAGAGAGGAAGGAATCTTATATATTAGGCAATATTTTTTTTAAAAAAATGACAATTTTCTTATTGCAGAAATAAACAAATAATTTATGTAAATTTTAGAAATTAATCAAGAGAGAGAGAGAGGAATTTCATCTTGTGAAAAATGTAGAATTTTAACTTTTATCTTTTCTTAGAGGGTAGTCCTTATTTCGTGAAAAGATGGATAAAAAATAATTAGGTGACATCAGAATGGCCTTAAATCAACAACTTATAAGAAAAGGAAAATTATTTTATTTGAAAATTTATCATAAGAATTAGATAAAAAAAGATATATTGAGTCTTTGAGAAATTTCCTTCGTTGCAATAAGTAGAATATGCAATATTTATGAAAAATTTAAGTTTCAGATCAATTAGATGTAAAAGCAGTACTTGTAAGGAAATACCTTGACATCTCTTTTAAAGCAGAATAGATTTTAGCATTTATTTTACTTTACTATTTTATAACATTCCTGCAACAGTTTCTTAATTTATTTAAAAAAAAGATTACAATTTTCAAATTGTTAATGTAAAATGTAAAACAAGATACACGAAAGCAATTTAAAAACACATTTTCAACTCCCAGTATTCTAAGATATGTATATTTTATTTATGTAGTCCTGTGGCTGAGTGTTAACGTACCACACCACAGGTCGGGAATTCAAATCCCAAGCTGGGCAAGGTCAACTCAGCCTTTCATCCCTGCATGGTGTCTATAAATGAGTACTACTGGGAACTAAACACAGGAGGTTTCGCGCCATTTATGACCATATAAATGAAACATCTGCTCATGCATCTTAGCGCCCAAGGCCGCTAAATTTGAGTTGGGCACAGTAGGCATTGGCTGTCGTGGACTCCCCCCTCCAAAGGTTAAATTAAGTATTTTCTTTATATAAATATATCTTATTATTTGTGAATTAGAATTGTTTTCATCAAGAAATAATAGATCTAAAGGTTGCATTCCAAAAGCTAAAGGTCCAATATTTAGCTATTTTTTAAAGGATTTAGTAGGTATTCAAGTGTCTTTAGTATATGTATACACACACACACACACACACACACACACACACACACACACACACACACACACACACACACACACACACACACACACACACACACACACACACACACACACACACACACACACACACACACACACACACACACACACACACACACACACACACACACACACACACACATAAAGGCATCTATATATTTATCCATAGATCTATATACATATATATTTAATACTTACACATATTATGAATAAATCTAAATCAGAGTATTAATTGATAAAAGACGAAGGATATCTCACTAAAAATGTATATACACTAATACTCCATTTCAGAAAGTTATGTACAGATACCTTAATGTGAATAAAGTTTTAATTATTTTGCCTCATGAAATGAATTTGATTTTAAAACAAATTTTTTCTGACGTTTTTTGGTCTCAAATTAAGTTTGAGATAATGTATCAATTTTTGTTAGGATGGAATATTTAATTGCTTTATTGCATTTAAAAATTCCGCAGCTGTGAGAAAAAATTATTAAAGTTTCCTAATTTAAAGCTTATTTAAATTCTATTTATAGAAAAATAATGGTTCTGTATGTATATTACCAATATACGTAGGATTTAAAAGTCTTGTGCATTAAATGGATGAAATGAGTTAAAACTGTTTTATATGACAAAATATGTTTCTATATTTATGTATATTTCCTTAAAACTTCAGTTAAATACATACCAATTGTGTACAAATTTGTCAAGAGTATTACCAAAAAAATGCACTTTTCAGTAATTATTTACAGATATTTCGATCGATTTTGAATTATTACAATATTTTCATTACTTATAAATGTATTTTAATATTAAAACAGTCATAAATTATTTTACATATATCATAAGCAACATTATTAATTTCTAAAAAATAACATTTAAGTTTCTAACTACTAATAGTTTCTTATTGGTAAGATGATGTAGTTGAGAATAATTTCTCTTTACCAAAATGAATAAGAGTTTGTAAATTTTATGTACCATTTACTGTTCACTAATTTGATTTCTAAATTGTTTTATTTAGTTGCATATCAGTTTTTATAATTATACATTAATATACTTATGCAGATTAATAGGAATTGACAATATAGGATTTACTTTCATCTTTACCTAAAGTAGTCTTATTTCTTCTAATGCTCTCATCACAAAAGCATATAATTATCCTTCAGATGTTAAACACCTTTTTACTTCGAGGTAAAAGCCGGTAAGAGAAAGAGCGAGGTAGAAAAACTCTTAACAATCTTTCATTACTGAAAAGATTGCCTAATCAAGAAAGTGAGTCATGACATCAAAGAAAGATACCGAATCTATATAGACAAGGAAATAAAAGAAGACATCAATACCCTGAAAAAAATTCCCTCGAAATAAAATAAAATAAAAAAATCCCCCTGACTTTCTTTAGAAATAAATCAAGGAATAACCAGAATAAGAAGCTAGAGGATTGGTCTGTGGTATAGTGTTTGGCTCAGAGTCTGCCATAGTTCTCTCAATTTGATTACTGGCGGCAAATATTTACTACTGCCAAATGCTTTCTATTTGGCATTGGGGGAAGGCAGGGACCGGGAACTATGGGGATGGAGACGGAGGGTAAAAACCACAAGGGGTTGGTTGGTTGGTCGAAAACTAACCGCTTGGTAGCAGACATCTAAAAACACCCTCTGGCAAGGCTACTGAGAGTAGGGGAAAGTATCGATTTTTTTCCCCAGGATGTGCGACACAAAACTCTTTCTTATGGTATTTTTCACATGTTGGAAGAAAGATTTTGTAAGAATAATTTATATATATATATATATATATATATATATATATATAAAACCATATAATTCTAATAGTAACGTTTTACAATGATACAACTTTTATCAAGGGATTATTTTATATGAGTACTTATATGAAATCAATCTAGGAGAGACAACCGTTACAAGCAGTGGCGCGCACAAGGGGGTGGGGGTCCAGGGGGTCTGGACCCACCCAAAGCCCTTGATTTTTTTCCGATTGATTATTTCTAAGTATATAGTGCGTAAAATTTAATTAAGTATTTATTATTAAGGATTAATTTTATTAATTAATGCTAATTATTTATTCAATAATTAGTTTTTTACTGTGTTTTTTTCCCGAAAATCGACATAATCAAAATGAGCATGATACAAGAATGGTAAACTTTCAATCCCGACCCCCTGAAAATTTCTGTGTTCGCTACTGATTACAAGTATTTATTTCAAAAAGAATCACACGTCGTCAAAAGCTCTTTAACAAAATTCATTCAATGAGCTCACTTTGAAATTTCCGCAATAAATTTAATTAAAAATTCGCTACAAAATTTAGTTAAATTAATTTTCTTTATGCACTTTATCTACACAGGGTGTTTTAAATACTTACGTTAAAATTACAATGAAGAACATGGAACATATTTTAAAAAATTAATAAATGCCAATTTCCTCATAGTCATTTTCATCAAAAGAAGAAGAAGAAAGAAGAATCTTAAAAATTGGATGTAGATTTAAAAACAGAAAATATTACTATCAGAGAATCTTATGAAGTTAATATACTGAAAAAGGTCTTGGCTCGTAAATATGCGTACAAATTCCTCAGGCAGAAGACGAAAAAAATTGTTATAAAAGTTTTAACGACTAAGGCTTGATTTCAGGGTAACAACATTACTCAACCTCTTGAATCTAAAAATTAAATAACTAAAATGCAGTTCAAAAATTTACCTTATCGATTACCTTTCTTACCTTTTCTGTAACTTTTTAATTCAGCGTTATGTCATTATTTTTAGAAATTATGTCTTAACTCAAAGCACAAACTAGAGAAACTTTCCTGCAGATAATTTGGAAAAAAATTTTAAGGGGGAGAATCCTTGAGGGTTTTTTTTATATAACTCTAATTTTTTAAATGAATATTTCTTTACAGATTTTTGATGTTTCAAACCAATTCTTATTACTTCAACCAAACTAAAAAGGTAACTTGGACCAGAGAAACAAAACTATAGATTTACGTGAACAGCATTAAACCCATTTCTTAGGAACTAGAATTTAATTTAATTAATATAGCATATTAAAAAAAGATCAATTCTTATTAGAAAAACAACCAGATATTTGATATCAATAACTTATTAAATGATATAAAATGCATCTTAAAATAATGCATAATGTAAATTTGCTAAAATTAAACTACAAAAATATCCATTAAAAAGTTACATATTTACTCCAATGATACATATTTAGTTGCATATTGCAAATAATCGTTTGCTGACTTTGTAATAATTTGTATGAATGGTAAAATGATAATTTTGTTTAAAAAAAATTGAGGCAATTTGACTGGACATATGTAATTATAAATTTAAAAAAATTGCGATATAAAAGAATGTACAATATTATACATCTATGAAAAAAATCAAATATTTTCCAACTTTATAACTTGAGTATATTTGATTAAAAATATATAATCTCAACACGGACATATATGTAAGAATGATTATTGTAGAATCTCTAAATCCTTTCCCTCCTCGCAAAACAATAGTTAAATTCAACACATCTAAAAGATTCAAAAAATTGATTTTAAATAAAAAATTTTTTTCAATCAGCATTAGTATCTTCACCTCTGATTCTTCCTTTCACGAAAAAAAGAACTATTCACTCACAATTAAAATGCATTTAGCTTCTGTTCTTTTGCATTGTCTTATAAGTGAATATATTTTATACTTCATAATATTCGGTTTAACAACTTCTTATGACGAAGAAGGAAATTACGTGTCAACAAATTTAAAAGAAGTATCCTGTATAGATTTATCAAGCCTCTAGGAAGAAAAATTTTGTATTCATCTAAAAACTTTTCTCCACCAAAAAATACAGTATTGAATAGTAATAATAAATATGTATTTTAATTTTCTTTCTTTCATGCTTATATTATAAAGGTAACATTTGGTGCATTTCGTATTTGCTAAAACTATTTTATTTAACTAAGAACGAATTAGAGTGATTCATATAAATAATTTTTTTGAATAAAATACATAGATGCATCATCTGAACTTACTAACCTTATTTATTTTAATAAATATCAAACATTGTAAACATGATTAATAAATACTTATATAAATACCTAAAATGTATCTAAAGATTAATTAAATCTAATTTTAAAATTTGCATGGTCAAGTTTGCATGTGTAAATGGAAGAATATCACCCGTTAATGAATTATTCAATTGTATATACAAGGAACAATACTGTTATTCAGTTGGGTGACAATTTACTAATGCTTTATTTTCTGAAAATACGCGTGTAAGAATTAATGTTCTTAATTATATGGGTGATAAATCATCGCCTTTTCCGTTTCCTTGCTTCTTTTGGTAATTATAGTACCAAAATAGAGTTTGGCCTTTCAGTTCATGCTGATGTGAATTTTTCAATTAGATAAGTAAACTTTGGGGGCAAATTATTTCTTTTTCAACTAATTTATTAATGCTTAATAAAAGTGGAAACTTGAATATGACTACCTTTATTCCTATTCTTGAAATTATAAGTTATTTTTAAGGCTTTTACTCCTTACTAAACATAGGCACATTTTACAGGAATTTAAAAATCGTTCATATAAACATATATATATATATATATATAATCTCGCATTAGACCGTATTCCGGACAGGCATTTAAAAGTATTTATGATTACTAAAATCAGATAAATAGCTGAGTTGGGTTCTAAGTAAATTTTTTTGATCTAATACATGTCATGCAAACTGTTTGCTTTTTTCTTGTGCAGTTATTCGTCCTTTTTCTCTATATTTCAAACTACACATCCTTTTTATTGCATAGTAAGGGGGATCGCGATTACATGGCGAAAAAAATATTTAATAATCGGAACCTACACTTATGTACTACTGTATAGTGATTTAAAAAAATAATTTTGAAATTTAATATTGCTATAAGGAGGTTTAATTTTTGAAAAAAAATGGAAAAAGACAAAATTTTGATTTGATGGTTTTAGACTCAAAATAAATAATTTTTTTGCAATATAAATAAGCAGAAAATATTATTATTAATCAGTGAGTATTTAGCAATGACTAGTACAACATACATCCACACATTTCTTAACCCTATCTCTCACTCCTCGGGCAGAGTAATTCGTCCAATTCAAGCTCTTTTCAGTCTACTGCCTTATAGTACATGGCAGTTTCTACATCATGTTTTAATTTTTTTAAAAATTAAATACTATACAAAATCTTCTAAAAGAACATGACATTTTTATTTTGTATCTATTGTCCTCTTATCACAATAAATGTTAAAAAGTATATAATAAAATACCTGTTTTTTTCAATAAAATAATTACTTCTTCTTTTTACCACAAAAAAGTCGGCATTTCTAAATTCAATTCCCCTTGTTGCAGTACTTAACCTAAACTTTTTAATTTTAATTTCCCTTCATTTATATATCAGATATTATCTTTTCCATTCAGGCAGGTTTTTAAATTCTTTAAAAAGACGATCTACTCTACTATACAGTGTTTATCTATGTTGGCTCATTCCCTAGTTAATTTTATTATTTTTTTAAACGAATAACCTAGAACCCCAATTAATCCTAATTCTTAAGATTCTACTCTCTTATCATAAAGCCGATGTTTCAAATGTTAAAAAATTGAGCTTTGTAAGATTCAAGTACACAATTAAACGACTTATTTATTTTACAACTATCAATATTTATTTTATATTTATACAATCATAGTATATTTTATCTCCATATAAATAAGCTGTTTTACTTTATTTGTTTGTGAACTACGAATATGTTTATTTTCTCATTTAATTATATATTCCATATACTTCTGAAAACCAGGATTAAAAACAAATAATTAACTGGATTAACTACTATCTTAAATATGTGCTCACAATGTAAAATTAAATTATTTGCTTTTTCTCCAAAAAATTATTAATATTTTGTCTCACATGATTATATTTCGCATTGTTTGAAAATAAATGAATGTCTAATTTGATTAATATGAAATCAATGATTTCTCTCTTTACCATTAAATATTTATTTATACCCGTACAGTACATGTCTGTCAATACTTATTTGATGAATACGTTATGAACTGAAATATTTATTTATATTTATAAAATGTAATACTAAGATCTAATACAGAGTTAATTGATAAACCACAGTACTGATTTTTTATGTATAAAACAGTGAGTTTTTGTAAATGTTAATTAAAAGAGAAAACCCACACACACAAACTTATTTGTGCATGGAAAAGAAAACAACAGAAATTCGAAATAAATATAATAAACACGTGTAATTTCTTCAAGAAAAAAGTAATTTTAATATTTATATTTCAATCAATGTTTGAAGTTAAAAGAGAGGGAAAGAAAAGTGTTATATAGATATGTTTTAAGGAAAATAAAATTGTTTTACGAATATTTTCAGGGAATAACGTTGTTTTGAACAAGAAGTAGCAGGTGAAATTTGAGGCATATAATCAAGAGAAATTTTATTGAAATCAAATCTTTATTTGACTTTTAAATTATTACCAACAAGTTATTTAAATTAGATAAATTACTAAATTAAATATCAAAATTAATTAACTCATGCTCTTATCTTTGACGATTAATTCCTCAGCACTGATGATCCTTCCCCCTTGGGAGAACGGATATTCTAACTGAAATTCTGATAGCTTCAATTATTACAATACTAACACTCTAACTTCAGTATCAGTTTGACGACCATCGACTACCTCTCTCTCTCTTCACTTGACTTTAAACAGCAAATCGCATCAACACAAATCATGGTTTCTTCCCATTAAGAGATTTCATAATCATGCAACAGTTAAGAGGAGTAGGAAACCTCTATAACCACAATGTTAAATTGGCTGTTTTCGATGTATCTCTTCTCAAAATGTGTTATATGTACATGTTTGAAATATTCCATGCAATTAAAGTACACCTTTCTCATTTAACTGAAATTATTTCTTAGATAATTTTAAATTTTTTCATAATTTATAAAATATTTTATCAAACATAGTGAAATTCGACCCATTTTTCACATAAAAAAAAATTAGTAAAAATTAATTTTTGAGTTTTTTTACAAACAGTTCATAAAAGTTGATATTAGCCAGCATTATAAATATATCATAAAAAATTTACCTACCTGTGTTCCTCAGAAAAGGTACATCGAACAACAACATTTATATTTTGAGATAAATTGATTTTAATGTATACAGTGAGACTTCTAATCGGCTAGTAAATAGAAAAATAAAAAATTCAATTTTCAGTAACAGATACATGTTTTGGTCTATATCAAACGTTCAACTTTTAAGCAAAAACGAAGTACTTTGTTTACATTTCTCTCCATTCAAATGGGCGTGGCCCAGTTTCAACGATTATTTGAAAATAGGTTTTAAGGGCTTCTAATTACCCAAAATGTTAAAGCTTGGTATTTTTAGAAATGTTAAAATCTATACAATTTGAAAATGTAAAAATCTCAAATTGGAATAAGTAAAGGCGCGAATAGTATGCATTACAATTTAATGTGGGAAAGTTCAATGTGTGGAAACGAAAAATGATAGAGACATATGAGCCATATTTTTATTGGCGAATTTATTTGCTAAAAATCGTACAAACAGCTAAAAAGTAAAGCAATTCATTTCTTTTGCTGAGTAATGCTTTAAACGGCCAATTAATTTTAATGAATGATGTTTCAAACTCCAACAGTCAGTAGGCAACCGCATTTAAAGTATTTGACATAAAATGCACATTCGTTCGATGTGCCGAAGAAATACTTTATCGAATTAAAATGAAACTAAGCAATGTTGACGTTCATTTAACTTCAAATAAAAAATACATTTATGAACATTGCTCAGGCAAAATAAGCTTCATTTATTTATTTTCATTCTTTTTTTCCTTTTCTGCCTTTTGTTTATGTGTATTTTTGCCAGAGCAAATGGCAAGAATCAGAAGAGAACTTGCAAGTTGAATATTTTTCTTGATTCCCGGTTTATATCAAACTTTTTTGGGCGCTGCTACCAGAAAAACCAATGCACTAGCACGCCATCTATTGGTGGCGAAAAGTGTATTTTCAAAAGACTTCTGAACAGAATAAAAATTTTCTCAGCTATTTCTTGTTAATTAACTGAATTACTTATATCACAGAACTTGTTTCCTAGTAAAAATTTAATATAGATTTAAAAAAAAATACATTAGCTTTGAAGAAAAAATACAGGGAAATTAAATTATATTTCTTGTAAACTGCTATTAAAATATATGTTTAAAATTATTATTTTTCAACTGGATTATTTGAAACAAACATTTTGACATATAAATAATTTACATTATACTTTTTGTAGTAACTTATTATTAAAATATAATTGTTCATGCAAATTTAATAATCAGAATACTAAAGTATCCGACGAATGGAACAAAAACATATAATACGATTAGAAATTGTTGCAAGATTTAATAAATATTTATTATTCGTAGTTTTTTAAAGTAAGACAACACTTGTTTCAAAAGTAACCTGTTTTGCATGAAATCAGTACATAGTTTTATGTTATTCGTCCCGAGTAAATGGATTAGTTTATAGATAATGTAAATCAAAACGTGGAAGCAAATTTGATTGTACAAATAAAAAAAAATAACTTAAGCATTGCTCTTTGAGCATAAAATATAAAACAATAAAATTGCCCTTTAAGCAATATAATATTTTGGAATAATCTTCTGATATATTTTATTTACCCAAAGTATTAAAGTTTTAAATTTGCAGAAATATCTGAAATAATCTTTTACATTTAATTTTTAAATAATCTTACAATCTACATTTTATTTACACACAGTATTCAAATTTTACACTTGCTGAAATATAATAAATTGGAAAATTTCTTTAAATAATACTCGGTGGCGGAATTCAAAGTTGTAACATTTAACTCAAAAGTGTTGAATAATATGTTATAAAAGCAAGCAATATGAAAAAAAAAATTAAGTCAATTCCTATTTAGGTCAACAAAGAAAAATTTTAGCTTAGTTACTTTTTATTAAATAATTACACACTTAATATAAATGTGTATATACACATGGCAGAATCATAATATTACGTGACAATCAATTTTTATCAATTATTATTAAAGTATCGTATTGTCATCCAAAAAAAATCGTGTATATAAAATTTCAGTTCAACTGAATGATTTAAAATGTTGAGAAAGAAAATCTTTTAAAGTTTTGGTCCAAGTCACTAAAAATGAAGCCAACGTGGCTCTGTATTTGTAATTCCCTGAATAATTTGTTTCAGTGAATTAAGTTTAATTAATTGTAATTAAATTATCGTATTGTCACCCAAAATAATCGTGTATAGGAAATTTGAGCTCAAATGAGCCCTTTAAAATGCGAGTGAGTGACTATTAACGTCGCATTTTTCAGCTACTTGAAGGCTTGTGACGACGGACATCGTAATTTTGAACCATGATCAAGTGACGTGGACGACACTTGAGCTAGCACCCCCCTTCTTTTAACAGCCTCACCACGAAAACGGGAGGACGATTTAGCTCTCGACAGATTTAGCATGTATCGCTCCCCTACACCGCGGGTCTTTAGATGTACTGGGCTCGTACCACGAAATGCCTGCCATGATCCGATACCTTGACGACTGGGCTACTGCAGCCCTCTTTAAAATGCGAGAAGAAACCTTTTAAACTTTTGACACCAGTCACTAAAAGGGTCACTAAGTCAACAGAAATTATGCCTACATTTCTGTATTTGTAATTCTTTGAATAATTAATTTTAATTAATTTATTTATGTTAGTTTTAATTAAATTACCGTATTGCCATCAAAAATAACTGTGTATATAAAATTTCAGCTCTATCGAGTGCTTTAAAATGTAATTTATTAACGATTGAAAATTTGAGCAAGATATAGAGAGATTGTGAACGAATAGCAGGAATTGAATAAGCGACAACAAGGATTATTCATAGTGCTGTTTATACTATTCAAATTAACTGAGGATATACAGAAGTTTATTTTAAAATCTAAATGGAGAAAACAAATTAATATATTTTCGAATATAATAAGGCTATTGTCTCAAAATCGTTAACATTTTATGCTTTGCTTAAAATTCTCAAATTACCTGAATGATATAAATAGCAATAATGAAAAAGGGAAAATTTGTTGTATGTTTGTGCAGTTTATTAGGTAATGAAAAGCAGATGTTGAAATAATTCCAAGTTATAATCGTAACCTTTTAATTAAAAACGATATGGCGATGGGAATATTTATTATTAAATAACTTACTTTCTTAACTAAAATATTTGAATAACATTTATCAAGAACGTATTTTCGGTTCAAATACCTTTAAAAATTAATTTAAAAAATATGAATTGTTATTTCTTCATTTGTTTTTCCCATAATAAAGGTATTTGTTGTTATGACGTGTTTCTTATGGTTATCATGCAATTTTTTAATGAATCTTGTTTCTTGTTTTAATTATGTTATTTACATAATTTGTGTTATGCCAAAGCACTCAAAATGTATTGAATGAATCTTCACTTAACTTCCTCAGAATATAACAGTTTGCATTTGTTTCTATACATCTTTACTCATTGAAATTAATTGGATCATCTTTATAGAAAGATTTTTTTCTCTTTAAAAAGCACTTAAATTCATCATTTAAAAGCAACATCTTTGATATATTTGATATTTATATTTAGAATTTCAACCATATAACATTGTATCTCAAATATAATATTGATCTAAAAATTGTCTGTAAAAAGACCCCTTTTTCTTGCATATCAAAAGTAAGATTTTCTTGTCAAAGTGATGGATGGAAAAGAAAGTCAGTTTAAAGTGAAATTTGGAACCAAAAAAACATTCCGATAAAGTGAAATATTTACCAACATTTATCATATCTTATTTCAAATCTGGGAAGAAATTCTATGCTACAGCAGCTAACTGATACAAATGCGTTCTCTTTATGTGACTATTATTTATACTAAAAATATTTGTATACTAATATTCATGTATTTTATTTCATTATATTTACAATAATATGAAATAATGTAATATAACCCTTCTTCTTAAACAACATATGATTCAAGTTAACCATTACTAAATTATAGGTATTATATTTTGAATATTTTTTTTTAAATATTAGCTTTGAAAAATCGAATAATAATTGCCGTTACGTAATCGAGAAGGATTTCAAGTTATCAATATAAGCAGTTGCTTTATTGGGGGATAAAATCTGCTCACTAAATTATTTGTCATTATTTTATGAAAAATGTATTGTAATATTACATTATATAAAGAGTTTCTAGCTAAAATTACATCCGAAATCTTTTGCTTAGATCGGTATTTTATAAAACATAATTATAAAACTTTTTTAATTTATTTTTTTTTGAAAAAAGTCTATAAAACTAGCTGTGCTAGAATTGCTTTATAAAACTTGTTTTATTTTTGATCATACCTAATGTTCTTGAATCATTGTAGTCTATACTTTCCTGTTCTATATATACACTCATGGGCAAAAAAATTACATCACCAAGAAGTCGTCAAAATGAAACGAAATTTTACGTACGTAATGACTACTTTGATATAAGTAAATGCTTAGGAAAATCAAAGAAAAATTATCATTTATTCCAGAGAAAAACGCAAAAGTACTGAGGATTTAATACTCTGTTGAACCCCCTCTAGCGCGAATGCACGATGCGATACGATTGGGCACTGAGGCATAAAAGTTCTGTATATGTCTTGAGACATTTCGTTCAATATTTGCTGTAACCTTGCGTGTAGTTCAGTGCTTCTCAAACTTTCAATATTTACGACCCAATATCCAGTCGTAATTTTTATTGCACTCCCCATACAATAATAATGCATTAAATTCAATGATACTTTATTTTGATACTTATCATACAATTTGACTTTAACCTCTTAAGTACTGCCAGCGTATATAAATGTCTCACTCAGCCAGTGCGTTATTTACCCCCGGACGTAAATATACGTCTTTCCGAAGTATGATCTTTTCTGTGAACTGCTATCCGTAAAATAATTCCGAAGGCTTTGGAATGCAATACAATTACTTGGACACAGTTTACAAAGGATTTACTTATTTCAGAGGATTTGATTATTTATTCCTATACTACCCCTCCCTCCCAATACACCTCATACGCTCGCCTACATGTTAAACGGTATTATTGGGGAACGAATCACGTAATTTTTAATTGGCATTGAAATAATTAATTATAAACCGGACGAATCGTCAGGATAAGCGTTATATGCAAAAATAAATTTTATATATGAACAGCCCATGGGTTACTGGTAATTATTAAACGTTCTTAACTTAGTATTGTTAAATTAACGATAAAATGCATTGAGCAGAGCTAATATATGAATGCATTTTGTTTGTTTACTTTCAGAAGATTCATAACTTTTTTTAAATAATCTTTTGCTTTCGACTTTTTAATATGCTCGTGCCCCCTATGTAGGGTTATGACGCCCCACAGTTTGAGAAACACTAGTCTAGTTCTTTCAAACTCGTGGGATGCCAAACTCGCCATCCCAAATGATCCCAGATATGCTGGATTGTAGACAAATCGGGGGATCGTGTTGTCCAAGGAAGCGTAATAACAGTGCCGAGACAGTCTTCTGAAACCCTATCCGTGTGAGGCCAAGCACTGTGTTGTTGAAAAGTGGCTCCTGGAAGAGGTTGCACGAGTAACAACACAAGGGGTTGCAAGATGTTCTGGACATTCCGCTGGGCTGCCATGATGCCACAGATTAATACTAGGGGTGGCCATGTATTGTAGGCAATGACACCCCATACCAGCCATGGGAGCGGTGTGTCACTGTAAAGAAATGGCTGGATTGATGCGTTCACCACGGGGTTTTCACACATGAACACGATAGACAACACTGCTGAGATTGAATCTGGATTCGTCGCTAAAGACGACCTGGTTTCATTCCGCTGCAGACTAGTTTCCTCGGGTGCGACCCCACTCCGAAAGGAGGTGTTAATGGGAGGGCGTCAAGGGCAGCACACGTAATGGGCGCCGTGATCCCAAATGTCCTTCAGCCAGGCGCCTTTGTATGTTTCGAGAAGACAAAGAGGCCCTAGTGAAGGTGCTATATGTGCCTGGATGGCGGCCGATGAAGCAGTTTGCTGTATGCGTGCATTTCTTACGATGTGGCGGTCTTCTCGACGACTGGTCTGTCGAGGGTGTCCTGAGCTTGATCTTAGTGTAATTGACATCTCTCGGATCACCTGATCCCAACACTTCCTCACAGGACAATCAGAAGGGCCTAATTGACGAGTTACTCGCCTAGCTGACTACCCATCTTCCATCATGCCGATGATTCTCCCCCTCTCAAACCGTGACAGCTGCTCATACTGTTTTCGAAACCAGCGTAATGGCATGTCTACCTCAACTCTTACCTTTTTATACGATTCATCTCACTCAAACAAACTTTGGTTACCTGTTTTATACTCCACGGAGAACGACGTTAAGCTGTCTCTACCGGCTATTCGTAATGCGCAATCACGCTGCATTGCTAGTCATACCTTGAAATAAGAGATAAATAAGTTTTTCCAAACTAAGTTATATTATCACACAATTTTTAATTACGAAATATAAGACCTCATATTAAGAAATTAAGTCAACAAAGTTATGGTTTTAGAATTATGGTAAGGTATTATGATATTAATTATATTTTCCTTAACACCAAAGTTCACCTTACATTTCTTTGTATTATGGATAGTGTGATTATGGATACTAGTATCATTAACATTTTTTTTCCTAAGTATTTATAATATATTTTTTATATTTATTATAATAACAATTAATAGTCATTTTTTTCTTTCTTTTTTTAATTTGGCTGCTTCGGTAAGATTTCAATGCTTGAAAACTGATATTGCTCAATAGTTAAAGTTAGGAATAATACTTTTGAAAGTATAAATAAAAAACATAATGATTCAATAAATGATTCATTAGCTCTTTCTGTGTTACATAATAGATTTAATTATCTGATAATGCAGATTGAAATGCTTCTTTAATAAATAAAACTTTTAAATAAGTTTATTATATATTAAAATATACTAATGACATATGAAAGATAATGTTCGTAGTAGATTACAGCAACTTATAATTCTGAACCTTCCAGGTTTTGAAAATACTCCGACAAATTAATTACTGTATCATCTAGCATGTATGAAAAACAAAATGTGTTTGTGGATATTAAGCAAAATGTAGAATGGTCTTTAACTAAATATCTTGAGTGTTTATTTATAATTTTACAATTTACTTCGTATAAAAAGGCCTTCAGTTAATTTGGCTTTCAAGTATTATTTTTTCAGCTAATTCAAATTTATTTTATTACGTGATGTTCTTCAGGGCTTAAAATTTTTTTATTATTATAATTATTTACTCTTTAAACTGTAATTTCACCTATAACGTTTTAAAAGATAATGATATTTATTAAAACATATCAGGCTTAAATAATTCATTCAACATCAAAAACATTTACAAAAAATCTAGCAAATTTTGTACAAAGTTTGAGATAAGCGTTTCCCGATTATTTGATTTTGAAATTTGAATGAAAAAATTAAACTTTTTATCAGTATTTGTTTTTAAAAAAATGCTAAATTCAAAAGTAAATTTTCAAATATATATATATATATATATATATATATATATATATATATATATATATATATATATATATATATATATATATATATATATATATATATATATATATACACACTGGTGTGCAAAAAATTAAGGACGAGACGGTTTTTTCAATATAACTTTGTACAAAAGCTTTCCAAATCAACACATTTAATACCGTAAGATCCCCAATACGTAAGGACATGTGTAATGTAAGCAACACTTACTAAAAGAGAAATCAGAGGGATAAAAAGAAGCTTTATTGAAAAGTTTCATGGAGCGCAATGCGACTGAAGGCCGAAACATCCCGTGATGAATCTCCAGCAAGAAACATCCGGTCTTTAGTAGGGGATATGATCTCCCTTGACTGCTAGGCAGGTTTCACAGCGTCTGCCCATGCTGAGAATGAGGGTGTCAATGAGTTGTTGAGGCATTGCTGCCCATTCGTCTTGCAGCGCCAATAGAAGCTCCAGAATCGTTACTGATGGTAAGGTACGAGCTGCCAAGCGTCTGCCTAGAAAATCCCATACATGCTCGATGGGATTGAGATCTGGAGATCGCGCCGGCCAATTCATACGTTCATTATCCTAACTCTCTAAGAGCTGTTCGGCAGCTACTGTGCGATGACATGGTGCATTTTCGTCCATGAAAAGGAACTGCAGACCCATATGCCTCTAAAAGACGCACATATGGAAGAAGAATCTTGTTAAAATAACGGGTCTCGTTGACTGAACCTGCGTCGAAGATGTGAAGGTCTGTACGACTACCAAGCATGATGCCTCCCCAAACGAGAACACCGCGACCTCCATACCTGTCCCTTTCAATGATGTTCGAGGGATGATTGCGGCTTCCCCGCTCTCTCCAGATGAGTATGCGATGAGAATCGCTACTCAAACTGAATCTGCTCTCATCTGTAAAGAGTACTCGTCCCCATTCATTGTCTCTCCAATTCCGGTGTTCCCGGCACCACAGAGAAACGCCTTCTCCGATGGGCAGGCGTTAAAGGTACACGCCGTACAGGGCGCCGTGCAAACAGACCACCACCGTGCAGTCTTCTGGCCACGGTAAAACGCGATATCGGTCGCCCAGTCGCCTGTGTCGTGTGTCTAGCGATTTCTCCCGCTGTCTGCCGCCTGTTTCTTCTGGCCTGTAATACAATGTACCGGTCATCGACGGGTGTGGTTTCTCGTGGACGACCACTACTGAACCCCCGGATAGCTGTTCCTGTAGTTTGAAATTGTCTCCAAAGTCGTGAAACGATGCTGTGAGCAATTCAACTCTGCAGCCACAATTGTCACACTGCAGCCTTCCTCCAACTTCCCAATGATTCGACCTCTGGTAAAAGCATCCAGATGTCATCTAACAGATTGATTATTCGCCATTTCTTGCTGAGGCAGCAACTCGGTTTGATTTTAATTGCTATACGGCGTGCAATCTCTTTGCCAGAAATACTGATCTCACATCAACAACATGCTTTATACTACTCAGACACTCCCCCATTACGTCTACCTGCATATCAGTGCATGTGCTACCGTACATCACCCTACTTAACCTCCTGATTGGTCTTTCTGTCCACTCTGCCTCTTCGTTCAGCTGATATGCTAATTTTTCGACTTCGTCCTTACTTTGCACACCAGTGTATATATATATATATATATATATATATATATATATATATATATATGTCAGGCCCCAGGCTTGCTGGTAAAATGAGGAAGGTATCATCTCTATACTAACGTCTTTATTTTACTTCAATCACATACAATCCAAAATGGCGGCACTTTGGAACACAACCGAGTGGAGCAATAGACAACAATTCGGTGAGGAGTCACCAGCTAAGCCTTTTTTATGCGCTCTCCTTCGTCATCGCTTTCATTTCTCTGGAGATTGCAATCTAGTCAGACTCCTCCGCTCCATACCTGGGACTGAGTGGGCCATGTGTTGCGTTCTGTGTTTGGGTGTTCTCCATCGTCAGCACTCGCTCCACCTTTAAATAGGCTTATTTACCCACAAATCCTTACGTGATGGTAAAGAGTCCACTCTATTTTCATTTATTACTTACTTAATTTTGAAGCTAAACTTTCAAACCTGACAATTCCCCTTCCCCTCTCCGCTGAAGCCTGGCACAGCCAGGTTGGCCAACCCTGACTGGCAAGTCCCCAGAGGATAACCATAATAATATTTCAATGATATCAAATTACCCAAATGAAATAAAAATCTAGAAGATATAATAATTGTGTAAAAGAGTGAGCTGAGGTGAATCCTGACATGAAGAAAAAAAAAGACAATATTGGATAACAAAATATCAAAAATTTAGTATACAGCTTTGTGTTAGATAGAATTGTTTTCTGAAAAATATCACACGCATCTAATTCTTTCACTATGACTATAATAATAATGAGGTTAAGAAGAAAAAAAACATAAGATAAATATTATTCACATTTGACATCCAAAAATATAGTAGTGTTAAACAACATAACATAAGATCAAGTGAAATTCACACTAAATGTGTATCAATAGTAAACAATGTTGATAAAAGTGATAAATGTCGAAAATTTACATGTTCTTCAAAATGGTATTGAATGTTGAAATAATGAGTAAGTAAATACATAGAAAGAATATATAGAGAGAATAAGTAACAGGAAAAGGAATAATTGATAAGTAAATACATTAAAGTAATAGATATAGAGTAAATAACAACAAAATGAATTTAGGAGTTCCCAAAAAAAAAAAGATTACATAGCTATAACACAGAAAATTACCAAAATAAACACAACATCAAAATTATATCAAGATATCACTAGAAATATAAAATGCAAATAAAAACAAATAAATGTATTTCAGGTATATTAAGTTCAAGTAAAAATTCAATCAATGTCCATCCTTTTTTTTTTTTTTGTCACAATGTCTCATACAGTCTCTTCTTGGTAAAATCATAGCTCAATGTTCCTCATTCCATTATTGTTTATCTCACAGTTCTTTTGTTTATTATTATCATTTGAATCACTACTCAAACAACTTTTTTTTCAAAAACACACAACCATAATAAAATCTTCAGAATATCACATAATATTTTTTAACTTTTCAGAATATAGTTCTATCACAAATAATCACAATGAAATTATTATAACATCATGTGTCATAAAATTGACCACAACGTAGTAAATAGTTCCTTACTTTCTTCGTAAGACTTTACAAATAATTGGTTACCATACCAAAATTTAAGATAAACTCCCGTGAGATATCTAGCAATATTTTGTTTCTTCCATTGTTCGTCTTTTTGATATCCCAAACATTGTTGCTCAAAACAGTCAAGAAAAGTTTTAAAACTGCTAAACTTATTCGTGTCAAATTCAGGAAAAAAAGGATTGTTTCGAAGTGTTGACTGGTGACTCCTGTTGAAAAGAGTCGTCCTCCATGGTAGTATCGTTTTGAATGCAGTCGCTAGTTCGAAAATATTTTTTTGAAGTTCATTATTTTGGTTTCGTGGCATATATTGCGGTTCCTTGCGTAGTCCTACCGACTCTTGTCAGGCCCCAGGCCTGCTGGTAAAATGGGAAGGGCATAATCTCTATAATAACGTCTTTATTTTGCTTCAATCACATGTAATCCAACATGGCAGCCTTTTGGTGCGCAACCGAGTAGAACAACAGATAACAATTCGGCGAGGAGTCAATAGCTAAGCCTTTTAGAATATGCGTTTTCCTTCATGAGAAGCTGGGGTGTGTCATTGGGAAACTGGGTTAATAAATAACCCTCCGTCCCATATCGGTAATGTATTAGAGTCCTTAAAGTGGGGATTGGGAATTACATAATACATTTGAAGTTTTTAACGTATACAAATCAAAATGAAACAGTCTTTGGCGGTTGTCAAAGTTCCTTAACGTAGTTTCATAGTCCTTTAGAAATTGTAGCACAGTCCTTTAAAGTTGAAAGCAACAGCTCGCGAGGAGCCGTGCATCACTTAGCAGTTGGCTCCGGGCATGAAGATTTATGAGGTGCGCTTGTCGAGGAGATGACGTCATCGCTATAATGGGTAGTAGAGACAATCAGTCCTGATGGTGGAAGTTCCCGTCGTTGAAGGAGTGGAAGCACTGTGGTTGGGTGAAGCAGTTAGTGAGTAGGCCTCTCTATTGGGTGATCATTTGTGTCGCAGTCGTTGCAAGGGGGTAAGAATGTGAAGGTCAGATTGAAAATTTACCGCGTGGTAAATAAACTAAGATAATTTGAGTCTTTAGCTCCGTCATATTGGTTGAGGAGTTCGTTGATTTGTTTTACAATTTCGGTTTTATTGAATGTGGTCATTATTGTGTTTTTATTGTGACTGAGATTTGGTAGTACGGGAGCGGGCTGTGGTGTAGTTAGGTAACTGATGTGTTGGACGAGTGTTGATAGGACATGTATCGTTTGTTGTAGCGTTTGTGTTATTAGGTTTAAACAGTCGTTTTGGGTGTTTGCACTTTGTTTAGGTAAGGGAATATTGGGTATTTTTCCTTAACAGTTTGGTTGTCGGTTGCGGTCGTTTAGCGAGTGGTGCCATCTGTTGTGTTGTGTTGTGGAGATAGAAGTTTGTTTTGAGCTTGTGCGTAAACCCATAAAATGTTAGGCCTAACAAAATTGTTCGTGATGTTTAAATTGTTAGATTTAACGTTAGAGGCTTTGCGTGGTTTGGGGAAGAGGGGGCATTTACTGTATATTGGCCATGTGGCCGTAAGCTTGGCAGTTGATGCAGAAGGAGGTATCTATCTTCTTGATCTGGCAGTCCCTTGTTTGGTGTTTTTCGCCGCATTTAAGACACTTAGGTGTTAAATGACAGTGTTCGGCCGTGTGGTTGAATTGATTGCATTGAAAGCATTGGATAATTCCTCTGCTTTCAAAGCCTTCAACTGGAGAGGTAAAATGAGTGTTTTTAAATCAAAATTTTTTTCATTAATTGGGTTTCTTTCAAGTGATATTATAAATACTGGTCGAACTGTTTTGTCACTTTCTCAAATCAATGTGACCAATTGATCGTTAAACCCAGATCAAGAATGACTGAGTGAATTTCGCCGTTTTAGTGCTTCGTGGAAGGCCCTTATGACGACTTTAATAGGTTTTGCTTGTGAAAGTGTAAAATGGGTAATTTAATTCTTCTAGTAATTTGTTGAGTGCGTGATGTTGTGGTAGAGTGTCGGTGTAGAGTTAAACGTATTTTCCAATAAGCTGTCTTGGTTGTATGGTCGCATTTTTCGTTTATTGTCTTTATGAAATCAATATTTCATCAAGTTTCCATTGAATCGCCGTTATAATGTAAGGAACTGTGTTACTTTCGAATGATACAATTTCAACAAAACATAAATACAACATAGAGTGATACAGTGCTTCTCAAACTTTTTCAATACTGGCGCCCCCTTTTCGATCTCAAATTTTTATCGCGCCCCCTTTATACATTTATAATGTTTGAATGCAATAATAATGAACTTTGATGCTAAAGCTTTCTAAATAGGCGATCTAAAACCGTTATAAACCATACAAATTAGTAACTGGTGTTGGGGGAAATTTTGTATACTACTTTTAAGCTAAAAAATAATATAATAATATAATTATTATGTGTGTTATTTTTCCTTTCTCTAATTTTTAAATTGAACGTATATTACCGCAAAATGCAGTGGCTGTTAGAAGACAAAATATAGATATGATTCGCTATAGAAAAGAACTCAGAGGGTCAATTTTAATCATAAGCATTCACCTTTAAAAAGGTTTTCTTTCCAAGACAAGCCCATGGAAGTCATTAATATTTATTAAACTTGTTTAATTTTAGTATTAATTAATTTTGAAGTTATAAACTACTATGGAGCACTGATACATTAAAAGTATAAATTCTAAAGTACCCGCTGGCACATATTTCATTTATAAGAAAATAAAACATTATTGAAATAATCGCTGAATATTGTAAGGAGAGTAAAAGCCAAGTGCGCGACAATGTTTAAAAAATGTAAAAAATTTTTTTAAAATTTTCAATATAATTATTTTAAATTGAACTATAATTTTAAGCCTTACAGAATTACATTTAAATTGATGTTGAATAATGAACAATAATATAAAATTCAGATGAAGAATAATTGTATTATTTTTAATATTTTTAAATAAGCGAAAAGACTTCAACATGTTTTAACCCTGGAAAAGGCGCGCACTTGAAATAAAGGTCCAGCGGGTTTAATGAGTCACCCCTGCATTTTTTTTTAATTATTTTTAAAATACATTATTGAAATAATTCCAGTGAAAAATTTAACTATGAGAAAATATTGACCTACTTTTCAAGGATCTTTTCAATTTTCTTTTAACAAATAAACAGTTTTGCCAGAATTAACGATTTCGTAATCTATGTGTCCGAAATACCACTAACCCCATAAAATGTATTCATTATGATAATATATATGTTACTAATAAAAATTTTGTAAAACTTTTTTTTCGTTGTGCTTCATATATTTTAGACTACTCTAAATAATCTCCGTGGTTTTCTAAATATCAAAAAAACTCTTTTCATGGAAAAAAGCGTGGAAATTTTTAGTCGAAAACTTCCCTAAATGACAGCAAACAAACACATAAGAATGGGTCATCACAGAACTGTACCAATAACCTTAGAAGGTCAAACAGATTACAGCTATAATGTCAGTATTTCAAAAATAATGACAGTGATGAATTTTTATGTTCCTAAATGTTTTCGATTTCAACAGCCGATCTGTTTTTAATCGCTGAATGACTAGTATGTTAAATTAAAAACTAAGCGTAATAAAAAAATGACTCTCATCATTGGATTACAGAAAATCAAATAAAAGTTTTTGTTTGGTTATAGGATCAAAATCATAGCTAATTAGGTATTGAAGAAGTTTTATTTTTGATGACTTAATATCGCGCGTGCGCCTAAAAATTATATCAAGTAAAAGTGCATTTTAAAATGTCTGAAAGCATTTTGTTTTGACATTGCATTCCAGTAAATTAAATATTTTTTGAATCTTTTATTTTCGATATGCTGTTTGCCCCCTTCAAATGTTATCGCGCCCCAAACATAAATACACATGAGTAATATAAACATATTACACATCCAGATATAAATTATTTACATATTTTAAACATTCATTACACAGAATTCGTAACAATATTGGAGAATCTACACTCTTCCATCGCAATTTCTTGTAAATGGAAAATAGGGAAAGATTTTAATTGCTTCTTCGTGTTCAATAATTGTTTTGTTGAGTCTGGCACTCCCCCTTTTCAATCAACTTTATGTTAGCGTGTGAAGGGAATATATTCCCCCTTCTGCACACTAGAGAAGTTGTGACAGAAAACAAATTGACTGGAACAATATTGCCTCGTGTGAAACCAGTCTGATACTTTATGTGCTTCTTTCTAGTATTTGTTTTTGTAGCTGTAGAAAAGAGATATCGAAAATTTTTGGAACTTAGCACTAGTTAAATCTAATATAACTTACAAAAAATTCGTAAAATTATTTAGAATAACATGCGAGTCATTTAAGTTTTATTTAGCATTAATAATATGGATGATTGTAATATAATGAAGAAAAAGTATATTTGATTGATGTAATAAAATGGTTTAAATCTAATTCAATATTAGTTCAAATCTCACATGAAAATGTGTATTTGTGCTTTTTAAGCATGCATTCAATTCTCATTTTTATAAGATCCATTTTCTCTTTCGTAAGCCCCATTCTCATTTTCATAAGTCTTCTTATACACTTTAACTCTTAAGAGTGTGCTAGTTCTCTCTCAAACTCACATGTCCTTTTTGAAACAGTTATATTTGTATGTCAACCCATCAAAACAAAAGAAGATATCCTCATTCATCAGCCGATCTAATTTTCAAGCAATTAGTGTCTTACTTCTCAGCCATTTTACAACATTTACTCATTCTTAGTATTCGAAAAACAATTTACAATAGTATCATCTTAATAGACAGCACACAAATTTCCTAATGTGTTTTCTAGTAATGCTACTATTGGTGCTAGAGTTATTGAAGATGGTGCTTTTGTAGATTGAATGTTCTTCAGACACACTATATGACAATGAATGAATGTAAAAAGTACTGTAAAATTCATTCTTTAAAAACTGTGTTTTGGCAGTTTTCCCTAACAATTATACATTTAAAGCTTTTACTAACCTTTATCAAGCACTTTAAAAGCACTTATATCTATATTTTTTTAAATTAACAACAAAAAAAAAATACTTAACATATTTTTTAATGCATTTCTCATTTTTAGAAAGCGGTTACGTTAAATTAATTTAATCTTCAATGAAATTTTTTCCAATATAGAAGCTCAAAAACTATTAAAACAATCCAATTAAATGGAAGATAAAAATTAATCCAGTTTTTACAATGAATCAATTTAAGCAAATTAAAAAAAATGAGAAAATATTCTAGTGGTTTATTTTCCCTTTAAAAATGTGTAAGGATAACAAAACTACTTTTGTGCATTAATCGAAACTTAAAAATCTATTTTTTTCATATTTTCATTCAAATATTATATTCAAAATTTACTTCTTAATCCAGATTTTTAATAAGTGAAAATAACTAAAATCAAGAGTGTTCAAGAATAATTATTAGCCCACGCGATTTTCTTTTTTTGTATGTTTATAAAACACTATTCATCTTTATAATTTATGAATAAATTTTTACGTTATCATTCCTTTTTCAAACCATCGAACTTTTAAAAGATGTTTGAAAGTAGTTATACTTTAAGTTGCTCATTTAAATAAAATGTATTTTTTGCTATTGTTTACCACTTACATACAAAAATCTTTTAATTAAGCTATAATTGCATATTAAATAAATACGAATACATTTTTGATATAAATACGCCGTATTCAGTATAACCATGTAATTAAAAAATAAAGTTTAATTAATTATAGAGGCCCAGTGGTCGAGTGGTGGCGTTTCGTGTTTCCCTGCCACATTTCCGACTTCTATTCCCAGGCTAGGGAAGATCGACTCAACATTTCATCCCTATTGCAGTGGATCGATAAATATGTACCAAGCTTGCTTGGGGACATAAACGCTGGGGGTCTCGCTTTAGACTGACCACCCGATCGGGACATCTACTCATTTAACTCAGAGCTCAATGGTTATGTATACTGGGATGGGCACAGGAGGCCCTGATTCTCATGGCAGTTTGAATTTTAGTTAAATATAGGCATTTTTAATTTAATCTTACATGAATAGGATTCAAATTGTGGGTCAGAATTTAATTTTGTTAAATTATAATTTACCAGTATTAATATTCATTTCAATAATCAAAATAATAATAAGTTGAACTGTACTATAAGCCCGTGATTTGCAAGCACATAAACGAATTTTCAGAATTTTCTACAAATTGAAGATGTATCCAGTTTAATTGATTTCGTATTAATACCACTCTTAAAAGCGATTTGATGGTTAACAAATTTCATAATTATGTACCCTTGTCAACGATGATAACGATGCATTGCTGGCATCATACTTTCCAAACGTCCATACTAGATAAGGTATAAGTCTAAAAGTTCCGACTACGTTCGAAATCGTGATTTAAAAAAGGCACATAAATTGATAATTTTCTTGATATTTAGTGTAACTCAGATTAGAATGCATGCATAAAATTGTTTTAAGGGCATTTTGATAAAAAAATTTATTTAAATATAATATTTTGGCAAAAAATTAACTTAGAATAATCTTTTTTCCAAATGTTCTCCTTTTGTGAAAAATGCTTCTATTAGAATAATATTTTGCCCGCATATAGCTCATACCTCTGTTCAGAGGCTCAACTAGAATTTTTGAAATATGTAACTTAGAAGTGGGTTTATTCTTATTTAACGACAGCAGAGGGGAAAAATTTTAAGAAAAAAACGCGAATATTTATTTCAATTGGTGGTAACTGAAAATAATATGAATTTTTCAAAACTTCTAATTGAGCCTCTGTAGAAAGGACTGAGCTATATACAGATAAAATATTATCATAATAGAACCATTTTTCACAAAAGGAGAACATTTGGAAAAAATATTATTCTAAGTTAATTTTTTGCTAAAATATTGTATTTAAATAAAAATGTGTTTTGTCAAAATGTCCTTAAAACAATATTATGCATATATTCTAATCTAAGTGACACTAAATATCATGAAAATTATCCATTTATGCGCTGTTGAAAATCCCGGTTCCGAACGTAGTCGGATGCCTTAAAGCCGTTGAGGTGAATATTACAAAATATATTAAAAAAAGTAATGTTTTAAGTAGTCCTACTTTTTTACACTTAACAGCAGATTAAAGCACTCATTTCATGTTGTTTATACGAAACGTAAAAAATGTTTTCAGAATGTTATTGCACTTTTTTTGGTATTATTAAAAAATAAATATTTTTAACAGTTTCAACATAGAAACTGCTGACCATTTAATGTAAATATTCTTATAGTGATAAGAAATATAAATACTTGTAATTCATTTAGATACATTTTAGGTTATATAAAAATAAGACGTTTTTATGTATTTTGCACCATTAAAGATATTCACATAAAAAATTCTTAATCCTTCAAATTAAAATGCCCCATTTTCAAATCATGCACAAAAAGTAATCGAGCTTTCTCCTCCCTACTATCATTCTACCCTTCAGAATCATTTTTTGGTTCCGAAACATTTTTTTAGGTCTCTAAACACCTCAAATCTCCATCGGAAATTTTCAAATAAAACGCTTTCTCTCTTCCATCGCAAAAATACATTTCATTCCTCTTTGTTCTCTCGATGTCATTGAAGGTGCTGTCTTTGTTCATCTCGTAATCATCGTTTTATTCCGTGTTTTTCTGTTTCTCGTATTCATTCTTCGTGGTGCTTTGCTCATACCAATAAGTTGCTGGGGACCCGTGACTTGAAATCGGGAACCACAAAACTCTAAAGCTTCTTCTCTGGTTTTATACATACACTACCTTTTTCTTCTTTCTTTTTTTCTCTTCTGAGGTATGAATGTTTTCGAATGATACCAGGATTAGTAATGTAAGTCAAGCACAGAAAATTATATCAAAAGAAGTGTTCAATTAAACGGGATTAAGTTAAAGGGGCTCTTTCTTCAGATTTATTTATTAATAAATAATTGTTTTGTAAAAAAAGATGTTTTAGGACAGGGGTACCAGCCTAATGACCTTGTGGACCACTTTGGAGAAACATTATACTACCGCGGGATGCATATAAAATTATATTTCTTTATATTAAATTTGAATCCATTACAAACATTTATTGGACTGAAAATTTAAAACGCAATGAATTGTTATTATTGTTTTCATTACTTATCATGCATACAGATATAGATAGTATAATAATTATAATGGAATGGACAAACAATGTTTTTTTTAAATATAAAGAGATATTTGTTTCTGAATTCTTTCACTTTGTTCTCGCTAGTCGATCTCATTGCGTGCATTTGCACATCGTAATTGATGTTACAGGTTATCACCCGATAAGTTTGAGCGCGATTTATGTTCGATAAATTTCGTTTTAGAAAAAAAAAACGATTCGCAGATCTAAGTTGAAAAAAAGGTACTGGAATCACACGTCATGCTGGAATGCAATACTGTGGCAGCGGTAGCCTAGTAGTCAAGGTATCGAATCGCGGCTGGCGTGTCACGAGTTCGAGCCCAGTAACAGTAAAGACTCTCCGTGTAGAATAGCGATACACGATAAATCTGTCAAGAGCTCAAATGTTCCCCCACTGGTATGGTGTGGTAATTAGGAGAGGGAGTTCCAGCTCAGGGGTCATCCTCGTCATTTGACCATGGCTCAAAATTACGAAGTCCGTCGTCAAAAGCTTTCGTGTAGCTGAACAGTGCGACGTTAATATTCACTTACACTTACTCGCACAATGTAATACTGTCCACTTCTAAGGATCAACACAAATAAAAGCCCCATGAGATAAAATAAAAATAATTATGAGATTTATTTCTTACAAAAAACTACACTAAAATTTAAAAAATATTGCTTAAAATAATCGTAATTTGTAAAGTTGTAACGAATCTCGAAGGGCTGTGGGTTGTCTACCCTTATCTTAGGACATATACATTTAGGGGGAAAGAGTTGAGAGAAATTCAAATAAGTTGAGTAGAAATTTGATAAGATGTTTTGTGGAAATTGATTCTAAAGGAGGGGGCTTCGTGCGCGCGAAAGATAAATATTCTTTCGTTTTAGAAATTCAGGTCGTGTCTTATAAGAATATTTCCGATAGAGCTGATTCCTATCAGAATATTTTTCAATGCAATGTAAAGCTCAATACTATGATAAAAATATCAATAAAACAACAATATATAGTAATTGAACATCATAAAAGTCCAAGTGCTCAGGTTGCGTAAAGTATATATATGCAAAATATTCTTCTTGCACTTTTTTTTCAAATATCGATTTACTTACATTTAACTATATTTACTTACATTTAATAATAATTTCATTGTGATCTCTTCGTATTAAAAAATTCAAATTTCTAGTTTTATTTATTTAATTTTTTACAGAATGTCAAAAAAATATTTAAAAAACTTAATTTAAGGAACCTTATAAAACATGCATATTTATCCACTGCATAAACTAATGCATTTATTTATATAAAATAGTATGCATGTATAAATTCTATCATTAATAGAATCATCAGTTTTAAATTGTTATATATATATATATATATATATATATATATATATATATATATATATATATATATATATATATTTAAATATATAAAAACAATCACAATTATCAATTTAAAAATTGAAATATATGAATCCTAAAATACCAAAACACTTCGGAATATCAATGGCGAATATAAAAGATAATGTTCCATCATTTTCAAACAAAATTAAAAAATTATAAAATAAAATAAAAATTTATAAAATATCCAAGTGCAATCTCGGACTTAGGACCGATAAGTGGGGTTAAACTAGTTTGATGGCGCCAACCTTCCCCTATTGCAACTTGGTAAGTTAATTGGAAAATTTTCAAATTTCATAAGAAAAAAAAAAAATTTAAAAATTAAAAATTAAAAAGTTAAAATTAAACCATTATACTTTAAATTAAAAAGTTAAAATTAAATCATTATACTTGAAAAATAAAACTATTCGCCATCACATTCCGAAAGATATTGCAATATTAAAATTTAAAAATAATTTAGTGCATAATATAAGTGAACCTTCAAACTCCCAAGATGATGCATCCATCTTTAAAATAGTTGTAAAGGTAGAAAAAATAAATTCCTGATCCGAAAGTTCAAATCAAAAAATATTTGAGATCCGAAAGTTCAAATCAAAAATTATCTAAAATCAAAAAGCTCAAATTAAAAAATCTGAAAGTTCAAGTTAAAAAATCTGAAAGTTCAAGTTAAAAAATCTGAAAAATCAAGTTAAAAAATCTGAAAGTTCAAGTTAAAAAATCTGAAAGTTCAAGTTAAAGAATCTGAAAGTTCAAGTTAAATTATCTGAAAGTTCAATCTAAAAAATTCGAAAGTTCAAGCTAAAAAATCCGAAAGTTCAAACTAAAAATTTCTAAAAACCGAATGTTCACATTAAAAACACAGTATATTCACAAATGAATAGAGTAAATCATTAAATATATATATATATATATATATATATATATATATTTGATTTTTCAAGTAGTTATTTTCTCGTATACATTCATCCAACAATACAGATGAGTCGTAAGTTGTTATTTTATTTAAAATACAATAAGTTCCATTTTATTTTTCTACAAACAATATTTTTTGCTGTGTAACGAAATAAAAAAACAATGTATTTTGGAATAAATTTTTGATTCTAAATTCTGTTTGATGTGCAAAAACTAATTTTGTAAAAAATGAATTAATTAAATAATTTGCTCAAAAGAAAAAAAAAGGAAGGTCATTATTCTTTCCTCCTAAATTATTCAGTTTCCAGTTTCCAAGTTCCGGTACCCCCTCCCCTTATTTATTATACTTTGTATCCCTTCTTATCACTTACTGACGTATATATGTATATATATATATATATATATATATATATATATATATATATATATATATATATATATATCATGTATTGGAGTAATTCTTAAAGATTGACAGCAGAAATGCAACGTGCACCCGTTTATCATATTATATTTTATTCAAGTGTTTAGAAAAACAGTTTGATAAATAACATAAAAGGCTGTGGATTCTTCATATATATATATATATATATATATATATATATATATATATATATATATATATATATATATATATATATAGAGAGAGAGAGAGAGAGAGAGAGAGAGAGAGTAAATACATATGTTTTATTATTTAAAACTAAGCATTATAATTGGCTATCTCAAGCTGGTAATAGCAATCAATCTAACAATCATTTCGAATTCTGAATGAAATCATTAGCAAAAAGTGAAAAATTAGAATATATATATATATATATATATATATATATATATGTATATATCATGACTTCGAGTGTTTCCAGACGCTGCCAGATAATGATTAATTAGTAGCTCAGCCATTGATCGTATTTTAGTTTATCAGAATGAGTCAATAAATTTTATTGTATTCTATACGATGACTATAGTGCGTGACTTTAATAGGCGTCGGTATCATGAGAGAGTGAAGTTCTTCCCAAGGTAAAAGTAACAGTGGATATGTGGGTGGGGAGTAGAAGAGTATTGGGTTCACACGTTATTGCAAACACGCACACACTATATATATATATATTTAAATATATATAAAGAAATCACAATTTCACTATCAAGTAAACAATTGAAATTATATGAATCTTATAATACTACATCCCATTTCAAAATATCAATAGTGAATATAAAAAATGAAATTCCAACGTTTTCAAACAGAATTAAAAAAGTTTAAGATAAAAATTTATAAAATATCCAACGGCAACATCGATTTTATGACCGATAAGTAGGGTTAAACTAGTTTGATGGCGCCAGCCTTCCCCCTATTGCACAACTTGGTAAGTTAATCTGGAAATATCCAATTCAGGTTAGAATAAAAATTATTCTGAGGTATTTTTATAATATCTTTTTACTGTAATTTATACCTTATGTAATCTATACATCTCTGGGTTTCGAAAAGCATAAAAGTAATTAGGTAGTTTTTATCAAAGGCATAGTGGTTGAAATATATGTACATTATATATATATATATATATATATATATATATATATATATATATATATATATATATATATTTAAATATATATAAATCAATCACAATTTAATAATCAATTTAAAAAAATTGAAATTATATGAATATTATAATACCAAATATATCATTTCAAAATACCAATGGCGAATATAGAAGATAAAATTCCAATGTTTTCAAACAAAATTAATAATTATAGAATAAAAATTTATAAAACATCCAAGTGCAACCCTGGACTTAGGATCAATTCTCAAAAATTTTAAACTTAAAAAGTTAAAATTTAATCATTAAACTTGAAAAACTAAACTATTCGCCATCACATTATGAAATTCATTATAACATTAAAGTATTAAAATTCTAAAACCATTAAGTGCATAATATAAGTGAACCATCGAACACCAAATATGATGCACACATCTTTAAAATAGTTGTATAGGTAGAAAAAATATCTATAATTTGAAAGTTCAAATTAAAAAACAAAATGCTTACAAATGAATAGAGTAAATCATTAAAAACTCACAAAACAGCATCCAATCAATAATTCAGTTCAAAATTTTTGAACGATTTCTCATATTTAATACAACAATTACCACTCCTATATTTCGCTTCATAACTCCCACTAATGCCATGTCAATCCAAATGATTCACATTATCACATTAGAGTTTAACTATTTGGTATTAGATGCAATTCATATTGCAAGCAAAAACGTTGCTTGATTGTTCAGAAATAATTTTAAAGTGTATAGTCGTTTGGTTTCTCTCTCTCTCTCTCTCTCTCTATATATATATATTTAGATATATGTATATATATGTGTGTGGTGCCATTCGCTATTTCCATGCCACAGCACCAAATGTACTGCGCATGCCTAGGAGCATTCTCAGTGTTTCGGGGGCCTGCCAGTTGTTCGACGCACTACGACGCTGAACCAGAGACGACGCCATGTTGTAAAAAAGAGATGAAAGACGATAATAGCTCGTGTTTGTTATAAGACGATTTATACATTGAAGACCTGAAACTCTGTATTATAAATTATGTAAATATTTACGAACAGTTAAATCTTCAAATTTAATAATAGGCGACTGATGTGACATCTCCTACCAGCCCCCATATATATATATATATATATATATATATATATATATATATATATATATATATATATATATATATATATGTATTATATAAAAATAATTAAATTATATTTGAAACAAAACTCTCCTATTTACCATTTAAGGGGACTTGGTACCCTTTGAGCAAATTTCTTTATTTACGTATTTAAAAATTATATTTTAGCATTTTATACAATGTTTCTATTCAAGAAAATGATACCAGTAGAAAATTTTCATATATTGTTCACACAATTTTAAAATTTTAAATTTTTTGAAGAAAATAGGTAAAATTTTAAAATCCTACTCCTTTTGTAAAATTTAATTTTTTTACCTGAAATTTTTTAATAATATTCTTATGGATCTTCTAAACAACTTTAGGGATCGATTTTAGAATAACTTTATTCGTTTTCGAGAAAAAAATAAAATGTTGATATACAGGCTAAAAAACAACAAAAAAGCTAACATGTCTTACATTTTATTTTTTTTAAAAAAAGTATTCAGTTCATAGCAAAACGGATCCCTAATTTTATTACATGCTTTATTTTTAACATGCAAGAAAAAAATGGAATTGATTGTTAAATAATTGAAGGAGTAGCATTTTGAATGCACTAAGGTTTCGAAAAACACAAACTGAGAAAAACCACTTTAAAGTTTATAATTCTGAAAAAATAATTATTATAACCTTAATTAAACTTAAAATACCACTTTAAGATATTAGTTATACATTTTTCTTTAAAATAATTGCAATTTCGTATTTTTTCAACCCACACATTTTTATAAATGATCAACTTTTAGAGAGTACTAATTGAACAAGAAAATTCAAGAAAAACATTAAAAAAATTCTTTTTCTGTCACGACAGAAATTTTAGCTATTTTTCTTCTTATAATATTAAAGTATTACCTTTGTATGAAAAATATATCAGGAATAAGAACTGAAATTATATATAAAATTATTAATATAAAATGCCTTAATTTAAAAATTTTACATGCACACATTTCACAAAGAAAAAAAAATGATTGTTTGTATTGCCTCGGAAATATTCTGCTTTATATATTGATCATTCTTTTTTTAATGTTATTATTTCTCCTTATAAATTAGATTTTTTTATCAAAACACTTTTTTTTTAGCTTTTTTTTCTAAAAAGGGGGCGTGGCTGAATTGCCTAATTTGTTTTCAAATGAAGTTTTATTCAACTTCTAACTTTCCGACATGCACAAGTGATATATCAATCGAAAGATAATAATGCAAATAATAAGATTAAATAAAAAAAAACGATAGGTCTGTGAATTTGGGGGTACCAAGTCAACATTCATCTTCCATAACGTATTCCAGCTTACAATTAAACAGCTAATTATTTCCCAGAAAAGATATTCTAAACGTAACATTTCCATTCGCAGTTTATTAAATTTTATGGCTTTCGTATCTATACCAAGCTTTACTCTTCATTTGAAAACATAAACTAAAAGTTAATGATTTACCTGTCTTGGAAATAGATACACAATTCAATGAAATTAGGTCATCTGGTGTTGGTTTCTCTCAGCAAACAAATTTGATTCCACGCTAAATAAAACTGCTTTTAAACATAAGTTCCAGATATTGACTTTGAAACATCACAGGTTTAAAGACGGCAGGATTATGTTCTTGAAAATGAATTTGAAAGTCTGAATTCAAATTTCTGTTTAAAGCAAATCATTTTCAAAAACGAAGGCAACTACGGCAATTGCAGAAAAAAATGATGTAGAAAACATTTATATTTTTAGCTGGGTTTTGGAAACAAAAATTTCATGCTTATTCCAGCACTTCAACATTTAAAAGATGGACAAACGTTCAATACTATAGAGTATTTGAAAAACAATGAGTATAACATTGAATATTTATATTGAAAAAAATTACTACATCAAATCTCTGCCACTAAGAAGTAGATGTCAGTAAAATAACTTATTTACATTTAAGTAATAGAGAAGTGACTGAGCTTTGCTTTTCAAGACATTTTGGTAAAGTGGAGTAATATGATATAATATTAATAGTATATTGTGTGTATATATTTGTATTAAATGATATTATTTATATTATGAAAGAAAAAGTAGAGTTATTACAATTTTTAAGAATTTTTAATGTGCTTCATTATTTTATTTTAAAACGTTGAGTGAATTTACATATTTGATAGTTAATTGTACTTTAAAATTGAAAGATTCAATTCTAGTTATTACAGAAATGACTCTAATACAGTAATACCAATGATAATGATTTTGGTGAGAAAAAAAGAAGAAACACACATTGCATTCTTTTTTCTCCAGTGAAAAATTTATTATTTGTGTTAACTATTTTATTCATAAGTAACTTAATTATATTTAACTTAGTCTTATTTCATTTTGAAATAGTAGGTTTTGATATGATAGCTACATACCTGTATTACCTGTTTCTTGAAATTCGTTGTCTAAATTTAAAATAATTTATCAACTTGAAACTCTCATTTTTGGAACTTATACATTGGATATAAGAGAATTCATTTATTGTCATTTTTGGCGATGGCTTGAATCATTAAGAGCACAAACTTATTTAGTTTGATTTGTACACATCTTAATTGTTTTCATATTAGCATCTCTGAATATCTGTTATTTAATCTCACAAGTGTTTCAGAGAGAAGTGTTTGAAAAGCAATAATATGACGCAATCTGTATCAGTGAATGTTAGATTTAAGAGCAAAGGAAGAATTTGTTGATGAAACAAAAAGAAAGTTCAAGAGACATTAAAAATACACTTATATGTTATTTTTAAGCAATTGTGAATATTGTAATTTTTTATTACATCAAGTTTCATTTGTCGTTAAAAAGTAAACATTAGAAGTGATGATAGTCTTCTTTCTGGAAATATGAGTTCACTTTTCTGATTCAAATAGAATATAAGAGCTTTTAAAGCGAGTATAAAGTAGAATATGGTTTGGTGTGTTGAATATTGTATAAGTTGTTATAAACATTTTTAATATTATTAATCATTTCATTTTATTAGTGTCTATAATTTAATGTCTTCACTGTGTGTTTCACCTATGTAAATTTATATATATATATATATATGTAACGATATTAGATTTTAAATTGATGGCGCCTTAGGAAATTTTAATACGTGTTCATTACCTTAATATTTGTAGGATATCATGTATATATATCTCAATTATGTTATTGTTTGATATGATAGTTTTTTCCAATATATGCAAAAAATTGATTAATGATATGGAAGCAATAATAAAAATCTAATAAAATGAAAGTATAATGGAAAACGAATAACTACTATCCTGGAAGTCAGTTAGATTTAAAACACTTGTTCACATTGTATGTGAGGTATTTAATTTATATATATACCAAGTAATATTTTAGTAGTATAACTATTTTGTATATTGTTATAATTTTGTTTATTTTTATTGTATTTTGATTTTATTATTTCTATTGTTTAAATCTTACATACAGTGTGTGAGAGGGGTGTTTCTATATGAAGTTATGTATCGCACACATTGAAAGTTCATTAAGTGAGGAGTTAAGGAACCGTGATTTTAAAAAAGCGCATAAATGGATAATTGTAATGATATTTAGTGTCACTTAGGTTAGATTATATGTATAAAATTGTTTTAAAAACATTTTGACAAAAAATTATTTAAATACAATATTTTGGCAAAAAATTAACTTAGAATAATCTTTTTTCAAAATGTTCTCCTTTTGTGAAAAATGCTTCTATTATAATAATATTTTGCCTGCATATATCTCAGACCTCTCTACAGAAGCTCAACTTGAATTTTTGAAATATACAACTTAGAAGTGGGTTTATGCATATTTTACGACAACAGAGGGAAGAAATTTTAAGAAAAAAACGCCGATAATTATTTCAATTGGTTGTAACTCTGAAAATAATCTGAATTTTTCTAAAATACTAGTTGAGCCTCTGTAAAAAAGTCTGAGCTATATACAGGCAAAATATTATTACAATTGACGCATTTTTCGACAAAAGGAGAACATTTTGAAAAAAGATTATTCTAAGTTAATTTTTTGCCAAAATATTGTATTTAAATAATTTTTTGTCAAAATGTTTTTAAAACAATTTTATACATATAATCTAACCTAAGTGACACTAAATATCATTACAATTATCCATTTATGCGCTTTTTGAAAATCACGGTTTCGAACGTAGTCGGATACCTTAAACATATATTCATCCGACGTGCTGATTTTTTTTATCACTTTTCTTGTATGAAGCTGAATATTTTCTAATTACATTTTTAAGCTGAAAGTTTAAAAAAAATCTAGAGGATGGAAAGTAAATATTTTGCTTCTAGTCCATCTATTGTACTAGAAATCAATTAACTATGAACTCCGAATCTATTGAAGTTGGTTGAAACAATTAAATGCTGAATTTTATAAAGTAAAACAATGTTTTTTTCGAAACACGTAGAAACATTACATTTCCGAAAAATATTGATATTCTTTTTTTTCTATTCCATATGTATATCACAAAACATGCAATTTAAAGAAGAGATTCGAATATAAACTCTATGCAGAGTGGGAAAGTTGAATTTCAAAGAACTTCACTACTGCATATAGCATAACTTTCAGTGAAGTTGTCCTCTCTCCTGACTTATACCATTTTTATGTATACCTCGGGAAAAATACGAACAATGTCTCTTCTTTTGCTTTTTTGCATTCTTTAGTTCTGTTCCGCCTTCAGCATACTGCATAAAATTCGATCCTGTTCTCGCAAAAGGCAGTATTACGATCAAGATTGACTCTTGAAATAGCCGAGAGTTTGACAAACATTCCGGTGTCGCCTTGGGGAGTGTTTGAATGGGAGGTTTACCTCGTTTGGGTGCCTTCACCGAGGTTTGAATTTGTAAAACAAATGTTTTCACGCTCGATATTTATGCGGTGTTGTCCTTCTAGATTGTGGTGATAGCGCAGCATACAGAAGACAACACATTTCTCTCTTGTTATGTGTGAGAACGCAAATGTTATAGTTCTTAAAATGGAAAGCCTTAAATATTTAAATAATTTTGTCTTATTCTGTGGTAATAAAATGTAGTGATTACTGAAAATCACCTTTGAGAATGTTAGAAATGAATTAAAATGTAATAAAAATTAACATTAAGTATATTTGCAGTTGCATTCGATATAAACTTTAAAATTAAAACCTCAACAATGGTAAATCATATAAAATGTAAAATACAAAATCTACAAAAAGAAAAAAAAACAAGTAATATAAAAAAATAAGTCAATTCCTACTTAGATCAAAGAAAATTTTTATTTTAGCTACTTTTTATTAAATATTTACAATTAATATAAATATGTAGACACAGAGGACAAAATCACAACATTAAATGGTAATTAATATTTATTAATTATCATTAAAGTATCGTATTGTCATCCAAAAAATCGTGTATATAAAATTTCAGTTCAACTGAATGCTTTAAAACGTGAGAAAAAAAAAACATTTTCAAGTTTTGATACAAGTCGACAAAAGGGTCGCTAAGTCCGCAACGTTGCTGTATTTGTAATTCTTTAAATAATTAGTTTTAATCAATTAATTTTTATTAATTCTAGTTAAATTATTGTATTGGCAAATGACCATGTATATGTAATTTCAGCTCAATTGAGCGCTTTAATATATATTTTATTGACGATTGAAAATTCCACCGAGATAAATAAATAAATATATAGAGAGTGAGGGTTAATAATAGGAATTGAAAAAGTAGCCTGTGTTTGATTAATCAGATTGAAAAAAGATTTTGCGAACGTGCGGAATATTTAAATAATTTCTAATATTATATGCTGTCTTACAAATTTTAACAGCGATAATGTGGAGTGAAAATTGTAAGTATATGTATATCTGTCACCTTCACTCTCTTTCAATATATATGTATATATACATACGTAGTACGATCACTCAGTAATTTTTTAAAAATTTTAACAGCGGGAAAATTTTTTTAATATTTTAAACAAGAAAATACATTTGAGGTTAACAATTACTTAGGATTTTATTTACTGTTGATAATTTCCTCTATTGAATTTAATTCTCTTATTAAAGAAAGATTTCATGTCATTACTAAAAGTATTGATTAATATATATATATATATATATATATATATATATATATATATATATATATATATTAATAAATAAATTAATTTTTTAATTATTAATACCCGTTTCCCGATAATTCGCAACTATGTAATTGATGCATTTTTTAATAAAAATGTGTTTTTCAAAGTTGGAAGTATATTACATAAATAAATAAATTTTCCCTTTGATGTTTAAGAGAAAATTCATTCAACAATTTTATGCAGTAGATTGACTACATACTGAACTTATTTTAAAACAAAAAAATCCTTTCCACTGGGATAAAAATGAGATTTATAAAAATGCGTCATAAAACTGAATATTATAAAATATTTTATAACGACACCGGAATATATTACCAAGGTTAGAGAACGTACATTTTTGAAAAAGAAAATCTTCCGGTTTTATGTCCTTTTCTTTAGCATTAAAAAACACAGCCTTACATGTAATTATTGTTATTTAAACTATTAATAAAAGCATATTTGTAAGTTAGACAAATCTTCTTCAAAACTGAATCTGGAGATACATATGTAGATTGTTTTGAACTTGATTAAAAAAGGCATTCTTAATTTGTGACTACGTAATCAATATCCATACATTATTATATACAAATGTTTTTTCTCGTATAATTTGTAGTATAATCATGTTATAAGCATTTTATAGTACAGAATTTAATCATAAAATAAACTGTGTCCGTAATCCCTTCAACGATCAAGTTTAGAAGGAAAAATTTCTCTTTTAAATCAATGATCTCTTCGTATTCAAGTGATTGTCTAATTTCTGCACTTGTATCGTGTTAAGACAGTTAAAGCCGAAAAAGTGATTTTGAATACTTTACCCTCTACTTTAATAAAATAGGATTTTAGCATTATATGTTTACTTCTTTTCATACTTTTTATAGCTAGGAGAGAAAAACGCAATTTGAAGTCTGAAATAAACTACTATTTAGGTGCTTATCGGTAAAAACTATATGTACCAGCCAAACTAGGATAAATGTGTTTCACAAATGACTACGTAAACCCGACTTAACCCTTTATCTAACGCATTATGATTTACCGCAGCTATTTTCATGCAATATGTTTTTTTAATCATTACATTGAAAATTAAGGAATATACATAAAAAATACTCAACTTTAAAAAAAAAATTAACCCCTAAGAGATAATTAATTAATTAAAGATAATCAACTATAAAATTAATTATATACACTGTTCATTTAAAATAAAATGTCAAATCGTTTTCTAAGGTCTTAATTTACATACAAAAAAAAAATCTTCGCAATGCGTTGAAAATGCTGTCAGCTTAAAACGCAATTTTTGCTCTAAAACTATTTGCCTTTTCCCCTAAAATACTCATCATAGAACCTGTGCTGCCATATATCTTTAAAGAGTGGATTTAAAAGAATATTTCTTCTAAGAATCGTAAGAGTATTCGTAAAAATAGTTATTCTATGTAATTTTAAATTGAGTGGTACTTATAAGTACCGTCGGTAGATAAAGGGTTAAACACCTTGGATTAATAATTATTAAATGCATTATCAAGTTGTTCTTTTCAATGTAATTTTACTTATTCAAGCTGTTTATATTTCATTTAATGCTTTAAAAATAGGATTATTAAATTATATGTTTGATTTTGTGACAGATCCTGGAATGCACTAGGCATTTTGGGTGGAGAAATAATTATATGCATCGGTACTTGGAAAAGGTATAACCTGAATCCCAAAACATGCTCAAGAAATTCAATACTTCTTCTAAAAGCCCATTAATCCTGTCCAGGGAATTGTAAATTATCTTTTTTTTTTAAAAAAATTAAATTAGATATATTATACATGAAAAGTTAAATAAATATTTACTGTACTCACACACATCTTTGAATTGCATGAACAAATCACATTTGCGCTTAAAATTACTGACAGGAAAAAAAAACAGAAACGAAAAACAAACATTTTTTAAAGCAGAGCTATTATCTTGGTGCAAATAATTTATACAAACTTAGTATAATTCTGATACTGATGGAGAAACTATACATCTTGAAAATAGTTTGGTACATATTTTTTCCAAAATAGATTTTAAATCTTTTGTTAAACGTTATATGCATTTCAAGTTCTTCTGAGTTATACGCTCAAATTGATATAATATTTAAATAACAAGAAGCTAATCTCTTGAAATCGTATGATATTGCTTATTATTTTTTTAGTTATAATATTAATAAGTATACTAATACCGAATTATATTGGAATGTCTTTTGTTTATAAAACACATGCGTTTACCTCTATTAATATAATATAATTTGGAAGGCAGCAATATTTTCTTACCAAATTTTAACTACTTAGCTTAATTTTGATTAGTTTAATCAAAAAATAACAACTTACATTACTATATCTATAAAATATTTATCGAATACTGAACATTTACATACAAGTTGTAAAAGTATACCTATGAAACTATGTGTGTGAGAATTACGGTTTCTTTTATTTTTATTCCCTAACAATGCCTTGTTATCGATTTCGGTGTGTGATACTTATTTCTCTTGCGTGACTGTTAAAACTTCTTTTGTTTTTGACATTCAAGAGTCATGCATAATTCATTATCCTTTTAAGTAAAATTATACCTTGAAATATAACAAGTATGTTGTTTTTTATCTCATTGCATGCATAATACATTCACATTTCCTCAATGAATTGGAAAAACGTGATGAGAACTGTTCCGTTTCTCCCATCATTACTTCAATAAACATCGAGTAAATGCCGATTTATTTTACACTTATTTTGATCAGGAGGTTACATTTCTTCTGTCATATGAAATAGGTCCCATTAATTCTATGCATTAAATCTCCAACAGTAGTGGAAATTTATGAATTACTTCAATACATTTACCCCAATAATAATAACAATTTAAATATTTTCAAGTATATATATATATATGACATGTTTCGAGCGAGAATAAGAAATAATTTTTAAAAAGGATCTTTATTTGATGAAATCTATACAAACTTTGACGCTGAGAAGAGAGAGGAAGAAAAAAAACGCCGCGTGAAAGCTAAGTGGGTTAACACTTAAAAAACAGATGTGATAAGTATCACGGATTTTATGAGTGTACTTGAAAGTTAATGTTGACATATAGGGCTATTAAATGTAACGATCTGGAACTGGACATGTTTATTGGCTAGGCCATATATTCGGAAGAAATAAATGGGTGATTAGTTTGATACTTGAAGATGAAATGAAAAATATAAGTTAAGTGCCAGATAGGGAATTTAATTTTTAATATATATATATATATATATATATATATATGTAAATGTAATAACTAAATATTTACTTCAAATTCAAATTTTACGTATTTTCGCCTGACATAATTACAAATACCCTTTTCGAAATATTTATTTCATTTCACATTAAAGGATTAAAACCCATATTTTGACAGATTTATTTGTGAATCATTATTCAAAGGATTTTACTTTAATCTTTGACGATTTCATTAACAATTTTCAGTAAACTAATCCCTTAATTACTTACAAGTGACTTATTGAGCAGTTGAAACATATTCCTCAGTCACTAATGTAATTTCTAAAAATAACATATTTCCCTTCACTTGAACATCTTGTAAAAATTTTCTCCATTATATATTCCTTGTATTTAAATGGAGTAAAGGAATAATTCCCTCTTGATTATTTGACAATTGAAGAGACATGAGGCTGAATTCTGTGTACTGATACACACACACACACACACACACACACGCACACACACACACACACACACACACACACACACACACACACACACACACACACACACACACACACACACACACACGCACACACACACACACACACACACACATATATATATATATATATATATATATATATATATATGAACAAAATTCACTTTTTCATCGTACGTATTCGAGTATTAAATTATATAGCAAATAAATACTTTTCCAGAAAAGATTGCCCAAAGGTCAAATTCTTATCTCACATCTCATTATTTTTATAGTGCTTTTCCTTGCATTCTCATGCTACACGCTCCAATCGAAACATTAACTAAAACTGATGATTTAGCAATTATGAAAATAAATATACAATCCAATAAAAATTTGACACAGTTGGCGTTGTCTTGTTTCTTTGTTAATATGTGTTCAATGGATATCTGAATAAAAAACTGCTTTCATGAAAAGTTCTCCATGCTTATTTCGAATAATATTAAACTATTCTGAAATTTTACGTAAAAAAATGATTCTAAGAGAAAGTGTTAGTTATTTTTTATGCATTTTCAAGTAAGTTTGAAAACAATAAATATTATTGATTTTCTTACACCTCTATAATCTTTTGTTTTAGTCATAAGCAAATCATTCGATTTTTAAAGCCAAGATGTTCTACAAATGCAAGTTCCTTTACCACGAGGAAAATCAAATTAATAAATATCTTTTTCCATCCATTCATGCACAATAAATGTCATTTTAAAAATCTAATTCCTCTAAAATGTATTCAAAATCTTACGTTGATTATTAACGTAAAAAATACATATATATTCAATACATTTCCTCGGTGTTTTCTCTTTAGCTATCCAATTATGTAAAACAGCTAAATGAAATTAAAAAAATAATAATAAATAGTTTTTATTTTACTTAAATACAATTCGATAGTCAAATTCCGCTTAAAAAAAGAGAAAAAAACTCGAAATACGTACAGCATATTTTTTTACGGTGCTGTTCTAGCATCTTTTACCATTACTGAAAGCTTTTATCCGCGGCACATAGTCACGTCCCTGTGCAGTACACTCAGAGAGCGAAATATTGGAAAATTTTGATCACGTTTCCGATACCACTTCTCCCAGGGCTCTTCCCTTCTCTATCACCCTCACCCTTAGACATCTATCACCCCTTACAGAAGGATAGGGAGCACCTAAAGGGATCATCGAATTCAAGCGTCGTTTGAAGGCTGTATACATAGAGACGGGTCTTTTACCTCGTTCGTGTGAGTGGGGCACATGAAAGAAACTCAATTCTAAATTGAATCTCGGAACTCAAGGAGAGAGATGTAAGCCAGAAACGTATGGGAAAAGAACACAAAAAGAAAAGAAGCCTCGAAAAAGAGGAGTGGTGACATTTTGGGTCGTTGAACAAATCGAATGAATTGGTGTGTCGGTGTCCGATTCGGTGTGATTTTGACAGAGGGGTTAGAGCAAAATGATTTCAAATAAGGGAAAAATGAGGAACAAAAGGAGAAGATTTTTTTAAAGAAGGTATGACCTATACACATGCGCTTATGTTATTTGTCATGAAGTATATTATTTTACCATGATAAAAATCAATTATTAAATTTGTTTCTATTCATAAGTTTTAATTGAATAATTATGTTTTCTTAATTGATTGATTGAATATTAACGTCGCACTGTTAAGCTACACGAGGGCTTTTTGGCGACGGACCACGTAAATTTGAACCATGGTCAAGTGAGGTGGACGACACCTGAGCTGGCACCATCTCTACTAACTACCACACCACACCATCGGGAGGACGTTTCAGCTCTCGACAGATTTAACGTTGCTTCGCTGCCCTACACGGCGGGGTATTTAGTGGTACTGGGCTCGAACTCGTGACAAGGCATGCCACGGTCCGATACCTATACCACTCGGCTACCGCGGTCACTATGTTTTCTTAAAATAAGAGAAAATTACGAATTATAGCTACGAATAATTTATATCATGCTGACTCATATCAACACTCATCTCACATTTACACACACACACACACACACACACACACACACACACACACACACACACACACACACACACACACACACACACACACACACACACACACACACACACACACACACACACACACACACACACACACACACACACACACACACACACACACACACACACACACACACACACACACACACACACACACACACATATATATATATATATATATATATATATACATATATATATATATATATATACTGCTCAAAATAATTAAAGGATATTGCGATTTTGGGTGGATCTTGTGGCTGTGAAACTTTTTAGCTGATCGATACATGGTCGACAGATGTAGTAGGTTATATGAGAATAAATTACGCATGTCTGGCAGAAAAAATGCATTTTATTGCGGATTTGTGTACGAAATGAAAAAAAACACAATTTGTGCGTATGAGAAAAAAATAAGAAGAAAATGTGTTTTCTTCAAAGGAAATCATTTTCAGTAGGGGGTATGGTTTCCACGAACGGCCAGCAACGTTGAGCACCTTTGAGGCATAGAGTCAATGATGCTATTAATCACGAGTTGGGGTATTCTGTCCCACTCTTCCAGAAGAGCTCTTTCCAGTTCTTCAAAAGTTTAAGGGGGTTGACGGCCAGAAACTCGTCTTCCTAGAGCGTCCCAAACGTGCTCTATTAGATTCATGTCTGGAGAACAACCTGGCTATTCCATTCGTACGATTCCTTCCTCGAAAAGGAAATCTTCCACCAGGTTAGCACAATGTGGCCTGCAGTTATCGTCCATTAAAATGAAGTCATCTCCGATTGCTGCAGCGTAAGGGATTACAATAGGTCTGAGGTTATCATCCCTATATCGTCGAGCAATCAGAGGTCCATCTCAAATGATGTAGAGGTCTGTGCGCTCGTCAATGGAGATGCCACCAAACCCAACTCTCCCCCACCGCCAAATCTGACACTTTCGTGCACGAATGCAGGATTTTTCCTACTGGCACGGTCCCTCCAGATGAAAATACGTCTATTATCCGGATAAACAGAAAAACGAGACTCGTCAGAAAAAAGAACATTTCTCCATTCATTTCTCCTCCAGTTCACATGCTCTGTTGCCCACTCCCTGCGGTCGCGACGATGCCCCGATGTTAGTCTAACACATACCATCGGTCGGCGAGCAAGCAAACCTACACCATGGAGCCGGTTTCGGACAGTCTGAGTTGAAACCGTGGTGCCAGTAGCCGAGCGAAGGTGTTGTTGGAGAAGAGTCGCTTTCATATTTCGGTGTCTCCTTGCCGTTAACACTTAATAACTATCTTCCTTGGGCGTTGTTGCCCATCTACGACCTTGTCCTGGTCTTCGGCCTGCACTTCCAGTCTCCAAAAAACGGTTCCAGATCCTGGAAATCACACTTTGTGACACTCCAATGGTTTGCGCTACTTCGGTTTAAGTTTGGCCCCCTTCTAACCTACCAACATATCTCCAAGCTTCTGAATAGGTTAAATGACTTCGCTGAGACATCATACTCATCGAAACAAAGCAGTCACTGAATGCTAATCATCCTTGTCTTCATTTCAGTTGAAAGTCAAATTTCATTCGCTACCTCTGAAGTGACATTTTTGACGTCGAACTCAAAATTAGCATATTCCACAGTTTGAAAATCAGAAAAATTTGCATTTGTGATTATCTTCTTCCATTTTCGGCAAAAAAAATTTCGCTTATATCTTTATTTTATATAAAACTTACAATATCCTTTAATTGTTTTGAGCAGTATATATATATATATATATATATATATATATATATATATATATATATATATATACACTACTCAATTTTTCTACTTTTCTTAAGTAATTATTTTGCGATTTTTCTGCATTAAGAGTTTGGGAGAGTTTGGTACATAATAGTAGTGAGTGGTTTTATCATACTCTCTGAGTTTTCCATACTCTGAGTTTTTGTTTATTTTATTTTATTTGGTTTTTCCTACCGAGTTGCAAAGGGGGAAGGTTGGCGCCTTCAAACTAGTTTAACCCCACTTATTCGGTCCTAAGTCCGAAATTGCTTTCTGACTCGCTAGGTTCTTTTTTGTAGTTTCTTTTTTTATTTCTCTATAATTTTGTTCTTCATGTTCAGCTTTAATATTTTTATTACGCTATTTCTTGTTATGTTCATTATCTATTATTTCTTGTTTTTGATATATAATACATATTTCTTTCATATATATATATATAGATATAGATATATATACATATATAATTCCCTTAGTATCATTTTCAGTAACTTTTAATTCATTGGTCCAGTCCTTCAGGACTAACGCGTAGACTTTTTTAACTTGTCTGCCCGCATGATCGGGATTTTAATCGTAATCGAATAGAGAGATTGCATTAGAAACTGCACCCTCCAGTTTCTGTTTAATCATGGCTTCTGTTAGAAAGAGTCTCGTGACCTTCACAGCCCAGTATAAAAAGCGAGACCCTTTGATCTTTGCTCTCTTCGTATCTCCTTTTCTTAACCAATGTAGCATCTGTAGCATCCTTGCTCTCTTTGTCTCCTTATCTTTGTCTGGAAAACGTGTTAATACGCTGCGTCTCGGTTTTTTTTTGTGCTTTATGTTTTAGAATTTGTTTCTTGTGCTCTCATAATGCTATATGCTTTAATGTGAAAATAAACAGAATGTAATTTTGCAAAGTCCTGCAAGGCATTGTCTGGTCAATATCGACAAATATGAAAACATCAACATTCTAAATTATTAATCGTTAAAGGCATAATCGTCCTTCGCCATAAAAGAATACTCAACCTTCTTACTCGGAATTATTATTTATATATATATATATATATATATATATATATATATATATATATAATTAAGCTATTCCCATGCTTTGAATTTACTTTTGGGTTCAGAATCTGGCAATAACTTATTTATTGTACTCAGATTTAGCGCGGGCTTTGCATTTTTGAGTTCAATTTTTAGGTAAGTTACCTTTATCTTGTAATGGATTTAGACATTCTATCCATTGCTTTCAATAGGTTTCTGCACTGCATTATTATCATAAAGGGGGAAAGTTGGCTGGTCACGAAACATGTTCAACTCCACTTTTATATAAATTATTTTATAATAAGCTGTCCCAAGTCAGCAATGTTCAAAATGCTGCAGCATCCATCTTTTTATAAAATTTAGACTATATATATGAGTGTATATATATTTATATATATATACATACAATCAATGACAATGCGCTAAATTATTGTGATTATTATACTGAAATGGCAAACTCTAATGTTTAGGACTATATTTACATGTATACTCGATGGTAAATAGACAAATTCAATGTAATTGGCTTAGTTTAAATTTGGTATAATTAATGAACTTCTGCATAACATCCCATGATTCACTTGAAAAAGGAATGTCAAACAAACTCTGTCTTGGGAAAAAATGGTGCTTGAACTAGCAATCCACTCTTTAAACTTCAATTCCACGCCAACTTGTGAATTTTGTCCTTGCATAGTTCTAACTTGTAAGCCACCCTACACAGCGCCAGAACCCGACCCTATAGCTCGACAGAAATAATTTAGATTCCGAGCTCACATCCTTGACTACTCAGTTACATCGTTTGAACCAGTATCAAGTAGTTAAGCATAATTTCTGTTTCATTGATGTACTCTTTTGAAATTCCATTTCAACCGAAGTTTCATTTCGATTTCCAGGCAATGATTTTGCTTGTGACCCATAAAAAATAATCATTTTAATTTTCGGAGAATATACTTGTAACACTTATATGTGTTGAAAGATAAAGTTAAACAAAATCATGTCTTTTTAAAAATATATGCTCGCAATTTTTTATGCATCAGGAATAATTTTTAAATTAAAATAGTCGACGAAGAAAAAGAAAGTGAAATAAAAGTAAGATACTAACGACCTATGTCATTAAAGTAATACCGAAGCTATTCTAAAATGTTAATTGATTTTTTCAGCACATAAATTCTAAAACGAAGAATTAGGAACCAGAAAAGAATAATCCTTTAACTGTAACCGATCGTAGGTCTTTAAAGTAGTTTTTTTTTTTACTTTCGAATAAAAAAAAAACTTCAATAATGGATTAACGAAATTGTTTCCAATACATTAACTTAAGTGTGCTGTAAGGTTTCAAATGCAAATTTGATACCAGGAAAAGTTTTAAGCACATAAAATATTTTTCTTTAAATGTAAAATCAATTTAATGTTTTTAGAATTACTTTCAACTTCTCGGAATTTACTATATTTTAAATATTGATCATGAGAAAGTTTGGATAAGAATAACGCGAAAAAAAGAAAATAATCAAAGTGATAAATTAAAATTATATACGGTTTATGAGATCCAGAACAACATCTGTTTCCAGCTGTATAAAAATTGCTCTAAATCATAATTCAAAATATCTAATACCTGATAATAATAATAAAATCAAAATGGATAGTTTACAAAACCCAAAACAAATAAGTATAATTTATTAGATAAACTACCGAGAACCTGAAGCATGGAGTTATTAACTCTTTTTATCTACCGATCTCTTATAAGTACGACTCACTTTAAAACTACATATAATATATATAACTATTTTTACGAATACTCTGACGATACTAGGAACATTCTTTTAAATCCCCTCTTTCAAGATAAATGGCAGCACGGGTTCTATGATGAGTATTTTAGCAGGGAAGGAGAATAGTTTCATAGCAGAAGTTGCGATTTCAGCTGACATTTTGATTGGATTGCGAAGATTGTCATTTTTGTTCTGAAAAAATAATTAATGTCGAAAGGTCTCTTATTTTTTATATTTTAAGGAAGACCTTAGAAAACAATTTGACTGTTTATTTTAAATGGACAGTGTATATTTTCTTTCCTTGTGGCTTATTGTTGTTTTTTGTTGTGTTGTTCAGTTCTCACTACAGTGCAATAGACTTATGCATTTTTTGGCATTTCTTTTAGCTTAACCTATTTATTTTCCTTTTTTATTGTTTTATTTCAACGTTTTCAAAAAAAGTTAAACACTAAATCTGAGCCTGGTTTTTTTTTTGCCACACAATTAAATGAAGTATCTGTTCTTATTTCAAAAATTAACAACATCTAATTTTTTTTTGTCTAAGTGATATTTGACAATAATAGGAGATGTCAAGGAGCTATTATTATTATTTTCTTTTCTTAGAATGTCTGGAAAAAAGAAACTATGTCTTTAAAAGGTTTCGGATTTACTACAGAACATACTATCTGAAATCAATGATGTAATAACAGCTGATTTTTCAGATGAAGAAGTTCCAGCAAACTTTCTGCTGGAATTTTCGATGGATTCTAATGATGACGATCAAGAGACTGAACATGAGGTGCAGTAGTTAATGTGAAGAAAATACAGCTCTACATACCGCAGGATGCAGTGCTTTAAAAACATTTAATTGAAACCTCACTCAAAATGCACAACGTGTAATGAACTTCTGTGCATTAATGAAAAAAATGACTTTTTTAATATCATAAAATTAAGTTTATGTGTAAAAAAAATAAATAAGTTAAAAAATTTATTATCTTTAAAATTAAAATTTTTTGTGCTGTAAAATATTAGAGTTCTGTAATTATTTAGGATTTTTAAGAGTTTAAAAAGCGTTTAAGCAAGTCTCATTCGGTCTTTTCTTATTTTGAGAATATTCGAGACCTGTGTCGACCGAAGTTAATTTAAAGTATCAATTTAACTAATTAGCTCTAATCAATTAAATTTCCCAACGTTGAGTGTTTTATTTATGTATATTCCTTAATTTTCAATGCAGTGATTCAAAAAAAATATTGCATGAAAAAATTTGAAGTAAATCATAATGCTGTAGATAAATGGCTAAGAACTTATAAAGAAAGGGTCATTGGAATAAAATGGATAACTATTATGTTTTCTAAAGCTGCCGCTGATTTCTTGTAATAATATAAGGTTCAGCATTGCTCTGTAGTATCCTAAATTCCCCTTCAGCAGAAATGTTCTGCATTATAAATAGTACATGAGTACATTATTGAAAACTAGCTTCAAGTCTACACTTGAATTGAACAGAAAATTAATAAAATATAAAAATAATGAATGAATGATATGTAAACAGGATTTTTCTATGAAAAAATAACAATACAATTAAAATTAAAGTTTGAAATAAAATTTCAAAATACTCATACCTATATATAAGTGCTAACCAACACTTTAAAGCCTTGTTGCTTCCACTATGAGCAAATAGTTTGATAGGACACAAAGCAGGTTATGGACAAGAAAAGAAGAGGTTTCATAGGTTGTACACGCACACTTATGTATATATATATATATATATATATATATATATATATATATATATATATATATATATATATATATATATATATATATATATATATATATAATCTGTTTCCTATAAATCTAATTTAAATTTAGCAATTAGCAAGAAAATTGAAACCCGTATTACAAGATGATATAGACATTTTTCGTACGTTTCACACGTATAAAAATATAATAACTATACATATACTATTAAATTTTTTTTATTAAATATTTATTAACTTTAAAGATACCTTCAAATAAATTAAAATTCAAAGTATAAATATAAATGAATCAAAAACTGCAACTTACAAATCAATCGTGAAATAATTTAAAAACACAGTAATCTGAAGTTCTTAAGTAGATTATTACATGAATACAATTTTTTGAATTCTGAATAAAACGTTATATATATCTTACGTGAATGAATAAAAATGTTAAGAGTTTCGTTTCATTTATTGAAAAAGCAAGCTAAAAGAAGGATATAAAACAAGTTTACTTATTTTTCAAATATATTACTAAAATAGATTTAAAAAATGTCTGTTTCTCTTTAAATTATACTAGCTAAACCCGGCAGACGTTGCCCTGACACTCTGTATTATAACACTTGCAAATTGAGTGTACTTGTAGTAGTTTCAATAATTAATTTAATTTTTATCTTATATAACTACAAAATGATTAATCACTAATTAAAAATCAGTCACAAAAACTATTTACTGTGATAGAACTTACCAATTACTGTATATATCGATGCCGATTCATAAAACGAAACAAATTTTTTTGATTACAAATTTATACCAAAAAAAATAATGACATACTGGAAAGCTTAGTATTAGACTCCTTTGATTATTCTATACTTTTTTATAATGCTTTATACTTTCTAAGTTTTTGTAAGGCCCCACTTTTAAGATATATTTTATAAAAAAAGTTTGAATATATATATAAAGAGTGTTTTTTTCCAGGTATAGAAGTTTAAGTTGGCATTACTTTCCAAGATGGCCACCGATTTAACAGCTGTCAAGTGATTTATTCTCAGTTTGGTTTGGCAATTCATCAAAACGATCATCAAGCAAGGCGTAGATTCGTCGAATGGGCCCAAAACGAGATTGCCGTTGTTCCCGATTTTCATAAGCGAATTTTGTTTAGCGATGAAGCGCACTTCTGGTTGAATGGCTACGTCAACAGACAAAACGGCCGCATTTGGAGTGAAGCTAATCCACAAGTGTATGTCGAAACACCGTTACATCCAGAAAAACTGACTGTTTGGTGCGCTTTATGGGCTGGTGGAATCCTTCTTCACAAACGATGAAGGCCACAACGTTACAGCCAATGGTGATCGGTATAGAGCCATGATTACTAACTTTTTCATTCCTGAATTGAACAATCATGATGTCCAGGAGCTGTGGTTCCAACAAGACGGCGCAACATGTCACACAGCTCGTGCCACAATAGATTTATTGAAAGACACGTTTGATGACCACCTAATTTCACGTTTTGGACCTGTGAATTGGCCTCCATGATCTTGTGATTTAACACCGCTAGACTATTTTCTGGTCTATGCGGATAAGCCACAAACGCTTGACCATTTGGAAGACAACATTCGCCGTGTTATTGCCGATATACGGCCACAAATGTTGGAAAAAGTCATCGAAAATTGGACGTCCATATTGGAATACATCCGAGCCAGCCGTGTCAATCATATGCGAGAAATCATATTTAAAATGTAAAGCCACAAGATTATCTTTCGAATAAAAAAAATTCATGTCAATCGAATAATACATTGTTGTTTTATTGCAATTTAAAGTTTTATACCTCTAAAAAAACACCCTTTATTATGCACAAATTTGTTTTTGAATTTTAATATTTTAATGTAATAATATCTTTCAGAATACGATGGCGAATAGTTTTATTTTTCAAGTTTAATGGTTTAGTTTTAACTTTTTAATTTTTAAATTTTTAATTTTTAAATGTTTGGAATTTGGATACACTGGCCTCAAAAAGTTAAGGTACAACCGGGTTTTTGTGTCTAATTTGCAAATGAATGAATGTAGAAACAAAAAATTTGGAGGATATGTGCCTTAAATAGTTTTTTATTGAATGCGTCATAGAAATTTGTATAAGTGTATTGCAAAAACGATTTATAACAAAAAAAGCAATCTCTGCGGAAAAGTCCATTCTTGGAGAAAACAGCACATCACAGTGTTATGTGGTAAAATGGCATAAAAACAATACAAAAATGGGTTCTAATAAGGAATGTGTCCACCCCTAACTTGAATGCATTGGCGGTATCGATTTCCCATGCTGTTTATTAAGTTGTCGGACACCGGAATAGGAAGCGAAGACCAGACACAGAGTAAGCCTTGTTTCAGCTCATGTAACGACCTTGGAGGAGGATTTAAAGCAGCAACCTCTCTGCCAAGATAGTCCCAAAGATGTTCTATCGGATTCAGGTCTGGAGATCGAGCTGGCCATTCCATTCGTTCCAAACCGTGATCCTCAGATACTTCAACAATCCGAGCTCGGTGAGGTCGTGCATTATCATCCATCAGAATGAAGTCGTTACCAATAGCAGCAGCATATGGGCGGACATATTCAACTCTTTAATCTCATCCCGATATCTAAGACCAGTTACGGTTCCTCCATGGAACACATGCAGGTCAGTGTGGCCACCGAGCGAGATCCCTGCCCAAACCAGGATTCCACCACCTCTATAACTGTGTCTTTCAACAGTGTTGGATTGATGGTATCTTGCGCTGTTCCCTCCAGATCAGTAGACGCCCTGAATCACTCTCCATTGTAAATCTGGACTTCGTCTGTGAACAGCACAGAAGCCCATTGTTGCTGCGTCCAAGAAACATGTTCTTTGCCCAGCATAAGCGGTTCCTTCGCTGTCGTCCGTTGGGGGGAACGCACACAACTGGTCTTCTTGCATACAGACCTGCATTGTGAAGACGATTTCGCACCGTAGTAGCGGAGATTCTTTTTCCTGATGCTTGAAAGTGGTCTGCAACGAGCTGCGGCACAGTAGTGGTTCTTCTCCTTCGTGCCGAAAGAGCTAGAAAACGGTCTTCTGCAGGTGTTGTAGCTCGTGATCGGCCTGGAACAGGTCTTCTGGACACACAATCTTCGGATTGGTATTGATCCCAAAGTCGCTGAACACATTGAGACGTCTAGCAGCATCAGTCTGCGACAATCCCATTTCCATCCATCCAACTGCCCGCCACCTTAACGAATTGGGTAAACGACGTCTCTGAGACATTTTCTAAACTCTATTGACTATTGTCACCAAAACTGCCAACAACTGTTGAAAATCAACACAACTTACACACAAAAGAACGAAAGCTTGATATTTGCATATTTTTCTCTCACTCATAAATATACGTTCTTTTCTATAAAATAAAAGTTGTAGCAATCGTTTTTGCATTAATGTTTTTAAAGTTCGTTAGTATCATTCATGTAAACTATGCATTTTATTGTTACTGCCATTTTTTTTATGGTGAGCTTCGAAAAACATGTTGTACCTTAACTTTTTGAGGCCAGTGTATTTTCCGATTAACTTACCAAGTTACAATAGGGGGAAGGTTGGGGCGATCAAACTAGTTTCACCCCATTAATCGGTCCTAAGTCCGAGATTGCACTTGGACATTTTATAAATTTTTATTTTATTGTATATTTTTTTAATTTTGTTTGAAAACGATGGAATTGTATCTTTTATATTCGCTATTGATATTTTGAAATATGATTTAGTATTATAAGATTCGTATATTTCAATTTTTCTATTAATTATTGTGATGGAATTTATATATTTAAATATATATATATATATATATATATATGTAAGGATAATTAAATTAGATTAAAAATTAAATTCCCTATCTAGCACTTGACTCATCTTTCTCAGATCCCATCTTCAAGTATCAAACTAATCACCCATTTATTTTTTCCGAACATATGGCCTAGCCAATAAACATATCTAATTCCAGATCGTTAGATTTAATAGTCAACATATGTCAGCATTAACTTGCAAGCAACCTCTTCAAAGCAGCGATACTTACCATATGTTTTTCAAGTGTTATCCACTTGAAACCACCACCATGGCGTGCTTTTTCCTCCCTTCTCGGTGTCAGAAGAGATGTCGAAACGATTGAATAAAGATCTCCTTTTTTAAACTTTAATCTGATTCTGTCTTAAAAATCATGACAGAATTAAAGCCGGCAGGATCTTTGTCTGCGATCTTAATGTAAAAAACTAATCTTTTTTATAAAATATTTTAATATAAAAACGAAAGCCAACTGCAGTAATAACTAATATGAAGAATTTTATGGAAGACTGACGGCACTCTACATTTGTTAGCTGAGGACGTTGGGTTACCAGAATTAATCTATGGTACGGAAAAAGAAAAGCGCTAGTAATCCCCGGATTAACATCGCTCTTAACACCAAGAAGAATGCAGTGTTTACCGCCGAACGTTATTTCTTCCGTTGCTGAAGAAACCAGCAAGTTTGCCATGAAAGAACCAACTTTCGAATGGCGAAAAAAGAAAAAAAAAAACAATAAGAGAAGCGTGAATTCCCCAACTCATTGATGAAAGACGTCAATCCCTTCCACCAGAATAACAATAATAAATAAAATATGTTCTTCTCCGAATGGTATTGTGATTTAGTTCCAGTGATACAATGATGGAACGACCAACAGTACCAGAAAAAAAAATCTTTTTCGCCGGAAAGTCTGCACGTTAATACTGTGAAATAGTGTAGCAACAACATTGAAAGAAAAAAAAATAAAATTTTACTAGTGAAATAACGTGAAAACAGCATCTGGTTTACCGTTCACCAAGGGCTTCTGGAGCTACAAATTGGAGGTCAGTTAAATGGTATATTTCCAATTTTAGTAACATTGAAGAACTGAGTTTTGCTGAACAGAACTTTACGAAAAAGAATAATATATGATATGATATGGTATTTAATTTTTACAATATAGTTGTGTTATAAATGAGCTATTTTCTTTATATTTTGATTGAGAAAACAAAGTATATAGGTTTAGTCATACAAAATTTTGAGAAATTTTAATATACTTCTCATAATTTTTTCTTAAGATGTCGAATGAGTTACTAGTTATGATAGAAATTGGTGTTTTAAAGTTGAAAAATATAAATTAAGTTTTTAGAAAAATGACTAATGAGAGAACTAATACTAGAGATATTGATTTTTATAAGAAACAAAAGTAAAGTCAAGTTGTATTCTTTTTTCTCCATGGAATTTAATTGTTTTGTTAATTATTTTATTCAGCAGTAATCTTATTGCATGTCATTTAATTTTTTTTTATTTTGAAATTGTGTGTTTTGATATACCGGCCATATATCAGGATTCACTATTTCTCAAAAAAGTTTCCTTATCTAAAATTAAAATTAATTTAATAACTTGAAGCTTATTTTTGGATATTATACAGGGGATAAGCGAGAATACAATCATTATAATTTTGTATATGTCTCGAAACATTAAGAGGATGAACTTGTTTAGTTTGATATGTACACCTCTCATTGTTTCTTATCAGCATCCCTGAACATCTGTGAGTTGATGACGCAGATTTCTCAGAGAGATGTGTTCAAAATTAAGTAAGGTGATACAGTTTTATTAGTGAATGTGTGATGCAAGAGAAACTCAAGAATTTTTGTCTATGAAACGTATTTTTAGAAGGTTACGGAAAGATTCAAAATATTGCATGCGATATTAAGTTACAATGAATATTGTGAAAAATTTTCAGAAATACTAAAAGTTATTATTGAAGTGAGTCCACTTTTCCGACTCAAAATAATAAAAAAGAGCTCTTATATTCTTATCATTTTTATATTTTATAACGCATATGAAATAAAACATTGTTTATTGTGTTGGATAGTGCATAGAAGTTGTGTGTTATACACCGTTTTCATATTATTAATAATTTCATTTTATTAGTGTTTATATTTTTTTTATCTTTTATAAAAAAATGTATTTCATATATGCAAAATGTGTGTAACAATATAACGTATTACTACGATGGCACCAGAGTAGATTTTTATACAAAATTATTATTTTCATTTCGCCTTGCCACTTCTTGTGTTGCTCGTGATAAGCCTTGGAGTACACTATGTAAGAAATCCCACGGTATTCCAAGTTCTCGTGCTGCTGCTGTGGCTAAATTTAGACTTTTAACCGGACATGACTGCCTTTGTGCTCATCTGTTTCGTTTTAACTTAGTGACTTCACCTATCTGCGTTTTGTGTGACACTGGACAAGACATGACTACCGCTCATTTAGATGAGTGCTCTGCACTGAAGGATCTTAACTGCATTGTAAAAAGGTATTGGAGAGCCCGTTGCCTAATGACCTGATGGTCAATGGCCTGGCATTTGTAAAATAAAAATAAATATGATTTCATGTATTTTTATATTTACTATCTTATTGTTTGATATATTATTTTCCAACATAATTTTTTTGAAAATATCTACCAGCTATAATACGAATCTATTATTATGAAGGTATAGGAGGAAACGCGAGCTCTTATTCTAGATGTTGAAAATATTTGAACAAGCTAATCTTCATTTATATGTATGGAAATTCATTTTTATCAATTAATATGTTGGAAGTGTCCTTACTGTGTTTGTTGTTAAGTTTCGTTTATTGTATTGCTTTTTGATTTTAGTATTACTATTGCTTAAATATTTCTACTGGGGTTAATATGTCTTTCTAAATAATATTATGTATTGTTTTGTGTTTATTGAAAATTGATTAAGTTTGTAAAGAGAGAAAAAAACCACGCTATGACTTCCTTTTAAAATTGGGGGGAAAATGTAAGGATAATTAAATTAGATTAAAAATTAAATTCCCTATCTAGCACTTGACTCATCTTTCTCTGTTCCCATCTTCAAGTATCAAACTAATCACCCATTTATTTCTTCCGAACATATGACCTAGCCAATAAACATGTCTAATTCCAGATCGTTAGATTTAATAGTCAACATATGTCAGCATTAACTTGCAAGCAACCTCTTCAAAGCAGCGATACTTACCATATGTTTTTCAAGTGTTATCCACTTGAAACCACCACCATGGCGTGCTTTTTCCTCCCTGCTCTCGGTGGCAGAACAGATGTACAAATGAAAGAATAAAGGTCGTCTTTTCACTTTTCTAACTTTAATCTGATTATGTCTTAAAAATCATGACACACACACACACACACACACACACACACACACACACACACACACACACACATATATATATATATATATATATATATATATATATATATATATATATATATATATATATATGCAATTTTTCAGGGTGATTGGTTGAACGGTGCAGAAGTGTAGGGTCATCTGGTGGAAAGATGCAACAAAGGAGATAGCATAAAATCTTTCTCCACAAGGGTATTCATATACAGGCCAGTTTTCATATGATTGGTTGGACAGTGTTGGAGTGAAATGATGCCGTATATACAAACATCTCCTTCCATATATATAGATAAAACCACTAATTTTATAACATTTTTATAATTATGTTTAGTAATACATTCATTTATCATAATGTACTATAATGAACTAAATTATTGGTTATTAATAATGTCTCAATAAAGGAGAAACTGCTTAACTTTATTTCATTTATGAGGTATAAAGGTAAAAAAAAAATTAAAAAATTGCAGTCATTCAATTACAATTCTATCAAATCAATTTTGGAGGCATTAAAGTTTTTTTTATCACAAGGTTTTATAAAATCTTTTAATATTTTCCAATATGACCAATATTAATATGGTACCAGCATCGACTAAGTTTCTTTCGGTGTCCTGCCAAGCTTAAAACAAAATTTAAACTGATCTCTTGTTCATTCATTTTCCTGTTTTCAGTTAAGAACCAACGCACTTAAGAAGCACTTTATAAAACAAGTCTTGCACGGAACACAAACGACTCTCAACTGAGCAACGCTGGGGGCAGATGGTCAGTATCTGCTACTACGCATGCCCAGCGTTTTGCTGCGCCAGTGTTGCTAGATCTGCCGTTCTGACTTTGTTCACCGAACTTTATTGTGAGAGGTTGTAGATTTAAATGTTATTATTTTAACCTTAAATACGTTTTAGTTATAACGTTCGTGCATTCGAAATTAATGTATAAATTGTTTAGAAAATTCCTGTCTTACTTACGTACATAATGTTTTCATGCAATTGATGAAAAATTACATTTGACCATGATAACTCAAAGAATCCCTTATGTTATGTAGTGTAATTTAAAGTGAAAATAGAATTTTTTTATTAGAAACATTAAAATATTTAGGGCTCTAATTTATGGAAACAAAAATTGGAGAAATGTTTTACACTATGTTTAATTGAAATCTACTTAAAATTATTTTTAAGCAGATTTTAAACAGTGATTTAAAAAGAAATCTCATATTTAATTGAAAATAATTACCCAATTATATACCATTAGAAATCATACATTTTAAGTTTTCACATTTTTCTCTTTAAAAATCAGATTCAAGATTTTTTTATTTTTTCGCGAGAAAATACGTAAGAAACAAACCGAGAAAAGAACTTTGGTAGATTGTATTTTAATTATATGTGCTTAAATTACAGCTGTTATTTACGTTATCTTTTAATTTTGAATTAAGTGCGTGCAATCAGGGAAAAAAATAATTTAAAGTAATTTAATTAGGACATGATTAAATATCTCTTCCTTATTAATTTTTTTTCAATCCCTCAATTTAACTTATTTAATAACATTTGATAATAGTTTTTAGATATTTTTTTTTCTGTGTACTTTGTAAACGTGATCGAAAATAAAAATTCTCTGTAGTTATTGTTTTTTTTAATGTTTTTCAATTCTAATAGAAATTTTCTCGTTTTTTTTCCGAAGTGAAATATTTGGAGAATGATCTTTAATTTTTTAAAAATCATACTCCCATGATTAGTGGAAAAATTAGTTCACAGATTTTCTTTTACATTGAATTGTTTGAGAAGTAACTTGCTTATATATATAAACATCAGAGCTGTTTGTATTTTATTCAAAAAATATTCGTTTAAAATGAGTTTTTCCTAATTGTTCCCAAATTAAAAATAATCCATATGCATAGACTTATTTTTCATTCAAAATATAATTTAATTCACTAATATTACAACAATAAAAAAATAAGGAAAAACTAAAAAATATTGGGACCCTTTTCCAATTGCATTTAGTTACGACGTATTTAATGCTTATTTACTATGGAGTATATACAGCAATGTTTTGGGTTGTTAATTTCTACGCAACAAATATACATGGTGGGGCAAATAAAAGCGGTCAGGACAAGAGGATATGATTCAACCTGAATGCGACGTGCACACCAAGGGATCGAAACCGGTTCAGAACTTATTATGGGATGTATGAGTGTGAGTTGATCAATGCACATGTGAAGATGGTATTCACAGTGCAGCAGAGGGTGTTCATTATGAAAAGTTACGTTAAAAAAATTCAGGTGGAAAGTGTTCTCGGTTGTTCACTCATGCGTTTAAACAAGGACCTAGCTACCACCTTATCAGCCGTATCAATGATACGGGGCCCCTACATATGTAAGCAAACATTTGTAAAATGTTACCAATAATATTATTTTTACAGAGTTCCCTTTTACGCTTAAAAATCGCTGGCTTTAAACGGTTAACATTTTTCCATTAACTGTGCATCTTTCTCCACACAATTAGAAACCTTTAAAAACAGATATCCTTTAATTCAAAATAATGAAAAGACCAGGAGTGGTATAGACTCGGATTGGGGTCTAAAAAATTCCTATTCAAAAAATCTCCTCAGAAAGGTCGTTTGAAGTAAAATACAAATAACATTTAGAATAGAAAATAATGTTATATGCTTGCAAATAACAATATCAATTCGTTTGTTGATTAATTGACCGTAGATAAGCAAACGATGAAGGCTTGATCCTAAGTCGGGAGTTTGTCCAAATGTGGTGCAATGAAAGTGAATAACATATTTTGTTTTCCTGGGTTCTTTTTTATCTGTATAACATCCAAAAGACTGAAGGTGCATTCATGGTCAGCGAAGGTTTGAAAGCTGTTTCACCTTCTAGGGAAAGATAGGACAATAAGCGCCAGAAGTCCTCTGTCACCTTCCTAGTTACTGGTTAATTACCCTGTGTAAAGTTCCGCATGGTACCATGCAACGATTATCATAAATGAAGTCAGATAGGATCTGTTCTGAAAAATAATGAAACAAAAAATACACACAAACAAACAACAACATTTCGAAACGTGTCCGAACGTATGGAAATGGAAATGTAATTAACAAGAAATTTCTTCAGAGTCCTAACAGACAGGGATATCAAGTTTAACATGCGGAAGAATACATAACCATGGATCGCATTTACAGAATCACACCTGACAGAGTTGTTATTAGAGGTCAGTCTGCTCTCGACCCTAGCTGAACACCCAGGTCACCAAATCTGTCAGAGTGAAATTATTTTTTATGGAGACCCCTTCAGTCTAAGGCATATCGCAACAATCCTTATAGTCTTACGAATGGCAGCAGAGTATTGCTGATGAGATTGCAACAATTCCAACAGTTCAGCGTTGATCTTACTTCAGCAAATTGCTGACCAGGGTCCAAAAGTGTCTAGAGAAGAATGCTTGTCATTTTCCTCATCTGCTTATAAGCAGGTTAGCGAATTATCTCATTTCATTTAACCGTGTTTCTTTGTGATCTGGAACTCCGTTCTCAGGGTCTCTTTTATTTGCCCCATCCTTTATAATTTGAAGTATATTAACTATGCTGCTGAAAACGCATATAGATTCCATTCACAAATTACAAGAGAAGATGCTAAACATTCAATTGTATGTTAACCTCGCTAACTAGCTATACTAACGTTGATGAACCACATAATTTTGAACTTGGTCCATGTGACGCCACCTGGACTCACACAATACTTTCCAAATTTCCCCACCATACCCTTAAGAAAACTTTGAGCATCGACACATTAAACCTGCATCAACCTCTCTAAGCTGCGGGTGTGATGTGGTAGCATGACTCGAACGCTCAACACGATAGAAACATAGCCAGTAACGAATTCATGCCCATAATCACTCGGCCACCACGACTGCTTGCCTCTGTATGTGATACTATAGGGAATGAATTATAATAAAATAGAATAAAACAAATAATTTTTTTATTTTTATTTTTTGTAAAATATTTTTTGGAAATCTATGTTATTTAATCTTTTCAATAGGTATTGAAATTCATTGATACATTTCAGATTGCGCGTATATCAGATAAAATAATAAAATAACCATTTTCTTATTTCAATATTTTTTGAATTCATGATTTGATATTGTTTTGTGTGGATAGTAATTTTATAAAAATTTGTAAAAAAATAAAATAAAATAAAACAATTTTATTGGTTCAAATAAACGTAAGGTTTATTTATTTGTTATTTTTTTACTTATATATGTATGTGTGTATGTATATAAATATACATATTGAAATAGTTAAATATATAACTATATATTTTGTTGTAAGTGCTCAAATCATAGCCATCATATAAATAGTTAGGTATGTTAATCCATTTATGTCTTTAGATTTACAATGAAAAATAAAGTTAAAAAAAGATCAATTGTTATAAAAATATTCCTAATTACTTTCCACAAAGGGAAAACTGTACAGAAAAATAAACATTTTTAAAAAAATCTCGTTTGCCTCTATGTGATAAAAATGAAATTTAGACATCCTAACTTTTGAATTCTAGTTAGTGTTCAATGTTCTTTGACTTTTTTTTTCCTTTTTTCTGAAATACGGATACGGTTGGACTATAATAATGGCATGATTTATTAATAATAATGAACCTTTTTTGTTCTTTGCGCAATTTAATTACCTAATTTGTGATATATGTTGGTTAAAATTAATTAATTCAGGTAAGTCAGTAAAACTGTTTCCTTTTCTTTTAATATCAATTTTAAAACGCACGACTTATTTTCAATTAAAAATTATCTTATTTGAACACTTTCGGGAACATATCATTTTTTTTGTATATTTAGAAACATTTCTCAACTAGTAATGCATTGTATACTAAAAAATAAATACTCTTAATTTTTTTGTAAGTATGTATAAGTAAATATATATCAAAGGTAAATATTGAACACACACACACTAGTTATTTGAAAAGTAAAATAAATATCTAGCATTGTTTTAACTTTTTCAATGGAACTCAATATGAGATGACGATAATCATTTTCATCCTTCAAATTGTTTGTAAAATATATTCATTTGCTTAATATTAATGACCTAGTAACTTTTATTTCAGTTTTCATGCTATTGGGTAACTTATATTTAGTTATAAGTTTTTAGTTAAGCTTAGGTTTTCTTTTTCTTTTTTTTTTTTTGCATTGAAGACATATCAGACGTTTGAAGTGCGTTATTATTGCAATTACGTGGTTGATTTCCTTCTCTTTTCTAACATTTCGATACATTAATATAAAAAACATATTACATATATCTTTAAGATATCCTACAATGTTCATAAACGCAATTTTTCAAAAAAACTACAAAGGAATATATTTTTTTAATATTTAGTGTCACTAAAATTAGGATACACGTATGGAATTGTTTTAAGAATATTATTACAATAAAAAAATTATTTAAATGCGATATTTTGGCTAAAAATGTGTGAACAAAGAACTAGTTATTTTTAAAACATTCTCCTTTTTATGAAAAATGCTTCTATAGTACTAATATTTTGCCATTTGTGTGATAGCTAAGACTTCTCCAGAGAGCCTAAACTAAGAATATTGTAAAATTCTCTTTTTTTTCGCAGTTATTACTAATTGAAATAATAATCGATGTTGTCTTCCTAAAATGTTTTCCTTTTGACGTATAAAAATTTGGATAAATCCACTTCTAAGTTTCATATTTCAAAAATCCTAGTTTATACTCTTTACAGAGGTCTAAACTATCTATGAGAAAAATAATACTATTATAGAAGCATTTTTCATAAAAGGAGAATGTCTTGAAAATAAATAATTCTATGTTAATGTTTTGCCAAAATATCACATTTAAATATTTTTTTTTATCTTAAAAATATTCTTAAAACAATTTTATACGTGTATTCTAATCTAAGTGACACTAAATATTAAACAAAGTATTTGTTTGTACGCTTTTGCAAAATCATGTTTTCGAACGTAGTCGGATACCTTAAAGCAGGGGTCGGCAGACTTTTCCATGGTACGGGCTACTTCTAATTTTCTAAGGTGTTGCCCTCCACCCAGTATCAATGGCAAACATAAAAAGGAGGGAGGCTCCATGGGTCCAGACCCTCCTCCATAGGCCATGATTTTTTTTTCCGATCGATTATTTTGATATGTATATAGTACGTAAAATTTAATTAAGTATTGTTATTAATAAGTTTTTCATTTAATTAATGCTTATTATTTATTCAATAAATTATTTCTTACTGTTCTTTGTTTACAACAATCTACAAAATGAAACAAAAAATGTTTGGATGAGTATTCTGGTGGGATATAAGAATGGTAGACATTCGAGCCTGGATCACCACACCCCCTGGAGTGCCCCCCCCTTCGTCGCCCATTGCTGTAGGTGTGATGAGGTAAGGAAAAGGTCAACAATATTTATTATAACTTAATAAATACTGAACATGTACTTATATACGTAAATAAAATAAACTCACTTTTTCGAAACCACATTTGAAGCAAAATGCGTAATAATAATATCCACCGCGTAATAAAATATAATAATATCTAATGTTGCATTTATATAATAATAAATTGCACAAATATAATGATATCTAATGTTGCATTTATTATCCAACAATTGAAAATACATTAAAAAATAAAACATTTACATCTCTAAATTTGGTTCTCGTAATTACAATCAGCGGATGACTTAGTCTGCGTACTGTCAGGCAATCTTGATTATTTCCGTATATAACTACTAACTGTTAATATTCAGGCGGTCACTCCAAACTGTCTTGGTGGTCCACCGGTTGATCGCGATCGACGTAATGCCCACCCCGGCCTTAAAGTAATAGCTTCATTATAAAATACTATATGTAGGAACTACCAGCATTAAACTAATTCCTTTATTACATTCTTTTTATCTGATCACCATCGTGAAGTAAGTTAACGTAAAAAGAGTGACGAAATAAAGAAAAAAAACTTATTCTTCTACCCCGAACCTTAATCTGGTGTTCTGTTCCAAAACAGAGTAATTTGCAAAAAGTTCTCTCTCTATTTTTTTATTGGTCTTGTTCTTGCAGAGCGATGATAGTCATTAGACAAGGAACAAGACGGAGCGTACTCATAATTTCAACAATGGCTCTCAGTGGGGATGAGTTTCATGGCAAACAATTACTCCCCGGCGAGCCCTTTGAGTTAACAGGGCGAACCCCAGGTGCGGGCACCGCTTGTTTTGCCGTCAAGGAACATTACGGGAATAGGCGACAGGGAAGTCTCCTTTCTATTGACAGGTAATCCCTGTCAATAGAAAGAAGACCCGAGGGGTGAGAGCAGAAGGGGAAAAAGAGATAGAACCTGCCCCTGTCTCCAATATGTCTGCTGTCTATCAAAATGACAGAGGAAAGCATTTCGCCGGGGTTGTACTATGGGCTTATGGATCCTAGGGCTTTATTCCGGGCGGAAGATATATCACCGAAACCTCGCCGGGGCTTTAAAGAAAAAAGGGCTTCAGTGCAGGGGCAGAGGTGTCTGGTATGGGCTTAAGAAGACGGAAACAAAAATAAGTAGAGTAAAAAAGGGATAAAAAAGAAAAAGAAGTAAGGCAGGGTGGCGCGAAAAGAAGATACGGCTTAACTACAACACACCAAACAGCTTCTTTTGTACGCGGGATGTCCACTTTAGATTTTATAGCTCTGTTTTTATTCCTTGTTGTGGGTTCCACTTTCTCTCTCTCTCTTTTTGTTCTTTTATGTTTCGTTGTTCTTTTTTTTTTCGCGTGTGTATGTTTCCCCCACATTGGTTGGAGAAAGGACGATCCAGGGGAAAGTTGTGTTAGAATAAGGATAAATATACTTAGTAAAAGTGGGAAATAAACTGGAATGAGTAAACGAGCTTCACTCGGGAACTTCTGAATGTGTCACTTTTCCTTCTTGAAACAAGAAAAAAAAAATTTCTTATTGGTGACGCGATTGACAAACGTTTTTTAAAGTGTCTTTTTATTAAAGAATAATTCTTTTTCCTTTACATTTTTTTGGAAAATTTCTTAAGGTGTGTTTTAAATTTATTTAAGTTATGAGTTAATAAAGTGCAAAAATCGCAAATATTAAAATTTAAAAAAAGGATAATTTTTAAATTCTCATTTTAACTCTTAAGAAAAATTGATATTGTTAAGCAATTGTTTTCTCGGAGATCACATTTAAAGGCTCATTTTTCGCTTAATCATCAAAAATGAAAATAATGTTTAAAAAGATCAATAAAAAAGTGATTTTAAAATAATAATTAAAATATAGGGAATTAAGCAACAATTTAGGAATGGATAAGATCTAATAAACTCATTTAAGGCATTTAATTGAATTTATGCTGTACAGATTTATCGATAAATATGCAAAATACACTGACACATTTTATTTTAACTCTTTTAGTACTTAATTTTTGATTTAATTTCCTTGCTATTTTTATCCTTGTTCTTAATATATATACTTATATTTTTCATAGTATTTATTATTTTCGATACTTAATTTTAACTTTCCCTTAGAGTTAAGAAAGTATAACATATTTCTGCAATGTTTTTATTTCATTTATACGTCCATAATAATGTATGATTAAAATTATGATTCATTTTATTATTTCAAAAGAAATTGAAAAACATATAGTTCAAGCAGTAAAAAGCAAGATATTTCACATTTGCCTAACAAAGTTTAATGATTAAAAAATAAAAGTAAACTTATTAATTGCATATACATATATGTATGTATCTGAATAAACATGTATACGAATAATTTATTAGAAAAAATATATTTTTTAAATTTTATTTATCAAGTGTACATTAAAATCCCTTTAATTTTAGTTTAGGCTTTTAACAGTACTAGAAACTGTAACTCAATTTGAATCACACTATGGGACGCATACATATATAATTGAAGCAATCATAAGAATAATTGGGTATGTCTTCATTACTTTTATTTATATAAATAAATAAACAATTCGAATATCGTATTCGGGTTTTTTTCATTACTTATACACTTTACAAAGAGTTTCATTATTAACATAAGTAAAATGTACGAATAATTTATTAAAAGTATTTTGCTGAGAATTTTGTAAGCATAGTCTATCTAAGAATATAATAGAAGCATTAAGTAATTAAACAATACATTTTGATGAAATATTTATGAATTACTTAACTGGAAGTTTTTCAATATTTACAGACTACATATATATATATTTAAATATATAAAAACAATCACAATTATCAATTTAAAAATTGAAATATATGAATCCTAAAATACCAAAACACTTCAGAATATCAATGGTGAATATAAAAGATAATGTTCCATCATTTTCAAACAAAATTAAAAAATTATAAAATAAAATAAAAATTTATAAAATATCCAAGTGCAATCTCGGACTTAGGACCGATAAGTGGGGTTAAACTAGTTTGATGGCGCCAACCTTCCCCCTATTGCAACTTGGTAAGTTAATTGAAAATTTTCAAATTTCAGAAGAAAAAAAAAAAATTAAAAATTAAAAATTAAAAAAAAATAAACCATTATACTTTAAATTAAAAAGTTAAAATTAAATCATTATACTTGAAAAAAAAAAACTATTCGCCATCATATTCCGAAAGATATTACAATATTAAAATTTAAAAACAATTTAGTGCATAATATAAGTGAACCTTCAAACTCCCAAAATGATGCACCCATCTTTAAAATAGTTGTAAAGGTAGAAAAATAAATTCCTGATCCGAAAGTCCAAATCAAAAAAATATTTGAGATCCGAAAGTTCAAATCAAAAAATTATCTAAAATCAAAAGTTCAATCTAAAAAATTCGAAAGTTCAAGCTAAATATATATATATATATATATATATATATATATATATATATATATATATATATATATATATATATATATATATATATATATATATATATATATATATATATATATATATATATATATAATTTAATTTAGCCAATCATGAAGGTAATTGCAAATATTTAGAGGATGTATTAATATATATGCATTATGTTAGAATTAAATCTTAACCAACCAAAAAAAAATTAGCTAAAAGCATATATGGTTTTTTTTCTTTCCGAATTTGTACTTTTTGACGGCAGAGAGAGCTAAAAATAATTTATTATTTGATCCAAATTAACACTATGTGGGAAGGCATATATAAGAGTGTAAATATTTACCTTACAAGTGCAGTACTTCTCTTTGTATTTTTCCTAATTGTTCTTATTATTGTTGCTGTTAGGTATACAATAATAAAGCATATTATCTAGATTTCTCTGAAATGTAAGAGTTTAATGTGCTTCCACAATTTGATAAAATATGTTCAGAAAAATTATCAGTAAGTTATTTAACTGAAAGAGTATTTGATTATTTATAAAATTCATTTGTGTAATTTAATTAAAGTACAGTTATGAAGTTAATTATATAATATATAAATATTAAATTGGATGTGAGAGTGGGTGTTTATTAACGCCACGCTCTACAATAATACAATTGTTTTCTGAGACGCACAGCACAGTTTTGAACCACTGCCAAGAGACAAGGAAGAGACTTTAGCTGAAATCCCAATTATTAACTTTCCACATAACGCCAATGTTCTGGGGAATAGACAGAACTCTTAATAAATAGTTGTATTTAATGATGTTCTCTGCCAGCAATACATGAATTTATAATGAAGGATTAAAAAATGAGGCTGAGGAACGACATAACATTACAAATGTTTTAGAATTTATTTACAATAAAAACGATTTACAAATAATTTACGATAAATTTTAAACTACGGCCAAGTGACAAGGCCAAAACCTGAGCTAGCCACCCATTCTTCTAACTTCCAGACTACGTCAACTTGTGACTTTGAGCCACGACATGTTAAAAGGCATTGGTCCTTCTATACATTCAGTCCTCTCAGTTGCACAAATGCTCCCAAATTTGCGACCATGACCACTAGACTATCGTAACCATATTTAAGGGAATGCATCAATATCTATAAGTAATATCAATAATATAAATATGTCTGATTTTTTAAACTGAAAAATTGGATTTATAGCTTATAATTTTTTTTTCATTTATGTTTCTTTACAAACTTATTGGCTAATTAAGTTTTTTGTGAAGAGATACAGGTAAATCAAAATGAATATAGAGCGATTACAAAAGGCTATAATTATTTAATAGAAAATAATTTATCGATACGATTTACACAGAATGTAAGCGGAACTGTACATTTACATCATATATGTTCTATGTCAGTGTTCCCCTACCTTTTTATCCCCGCGGACCGGTCAACGTTTGTTAATTTTACCGCGGCCCGCTGAAGGGGAGAACGTTTATTAATCATTACGTTATCATTAATTAATAGGCAGGCCCCAGGTGGTGCCCTTTCCATCAAGGCGGATGTTTGCGTCCAAACAACTATTTTAGGCTTGCAAGTGGACTTTTTTTTATTTCATAATTTTAAAATGCAATTAATTCATCTTTTGTTTTGTGCAGGACTTGAATCGTGTCTGCAGAATAAAAGGAGGAATTATAACAACAACAACAACAACAAACGTTTATTGTTTATATTTTAGACTTTTTTGATTTCATAATTTTAATTTAATTGTACTTAATTGTGTCTGCAGAATAAAATATAGCTACACCAAAAAATAAATATAAAGTGATTTAACAAGGAATATAAAGTGATTTTCATAAAAAGTTAGCCAAACCCAAGAAAAATATATCACGGTAAATAAAAGGGAAATAATTTAATTTTTCTTGTGCGGACCGGTGGTATTTGATTCACGGACCGGGGGTTGGAGACACTTTTCTTTGTGGCTTCCCTTGGTCACACGGACAACATCTAGGAGGTACTCCATTTCACGGCACACATTCTAAAGCATTTGTTGTCATCGATGCAACATGTGAAATGAGGTATGTGCTTCCCATGCCTAAAACAATTGAAGAACTGAAAGTACGCATTAGCATTGCGCTTGCGTCGATGATTGCACAAATGTTTCAGAATGTATGCCGTGAAATGGAGTAACGCCTAGATGTTGTCAATGTAACCAAAGGAGTCACATCGAACATCTATGATGTATGTATACCAGTAGCGCACACAGGAATTTTTCAGGGGGGGGCGGGGTCGAAAGTTCACCATTCTTGTATCATGCTCCTTTTGATTTAGTCGATTCACGGGTACAAAACACAACAAAAACTAATTTTTGAATGAATAATTATCATTAATTAATAAAATTAATCATTAATAACAAGTAATTAATTAAATTGTGCGTACTATATACTTAGAATTTTAATCAATCGGAAAAAAATCAAGGGTTTTGGGGGGCCTGGACCCCCAGGACCTCCCCTTGTGTGCGTCACTGATATATACAGTTCCTCTTACATTCCGAGTATATCGTATCAATAAATTATTTTTTATTAAATAGCTATAGTCGTTTGTAATCGCTATATTCATTTTCAATTATCCTGTATATGTTGTTTAAATTAGCTTAGTTATTGAATAACATATTCCTCAGCTCAGCAACATTTAAAATGGGTCTGTTTAATTGTAAAATAGTAAGTGACCAACCCGCATGGAAATCTAGGAATAATCATGTAATTTTGGTTACTTAATATGATCTAATTAATTCATATTCCCTGAAAAAATAAATAATTAAAATAAACCTTCAGTAAAATATTGATTTTTTTAAAGAATAATTACGCATATATACAATGTGAGGAAATTAATTAAGACATTTGTAGCCTCTTTGCGTTAAAATCATACCCATTTATTTAAGGAGTAAAATTCAGATTGCAAGGATTGGAAGGGAGATAGTATAAAGGGAAATCCTCTTCAAGTCAGTTAGCCATTCTTTTGTATTATCTTAGAGTGCCTTATTAGGAAAAGCAAAGGAAATTATCAAAACAGTCTTTGAAACAATACCGAATTTTCCGTCATTATCTTATCTCAAAGCAGTTGTAAAAAGATACCATCTACTTAAAGCTTAATTGTCTCCTAATGCCGCAATTAGTGAAGTGGATTAATTAAGATACTCTGTAATTGCCCCTTTGCGCCAAGAAATCAATGAATGTATCTTACTAGGAATCGCCAAGCGTGCTTTGAGATTTTGGATTTCATTCTTCCTTGTGACTATAGAAATTGTTTATAGGACATTTCAATTCCCTTTGCTGCAGTGGCAAGGTATTATGATCATGTTACACATTATTGGGAGAAATTTTATAGGTGCATCACATGAACTCAATTTATTAAAAGAAACAAAATGTTATGAAAAGTTTTGCCTGTTGCCTTGAGAAATCAAGTTACAAATTAAAATACAATAACAGTCAATAATCAACAGTATCTTTGTCATACATTATCTTTTCATTTTTGTTTTTATGAATTTATAATATATTATATCTTAGTGTTTTTCTTTTGGAAGTTAACCACTTAGCCTAGTGTTTCTGAAACTTTCAATACTTGCAACCCAATATTCTTATCATAATTTTCCACGCCCCCCCCCGTACACAAATAACCATGCATTCATTTCATAATACTATACTTTGACACTATAGCTACAAAAAGATTTTAACTTTTTAAGTGTCACCGGTGAATATATATACGTCTTGCTCAATCCATGCGTTAAATGCCCCGGACATATATATACGTCTTTCCGAAGTGTGATATTTTCCTTGTACTGCTATCCATAAAATTATTCCAAAGGCTCTGGAATGCAATAAAAAGTCCTTGACAGTGTTTGCGAAGAATTTACTCTTATATCAGAGGATTTCTTTATTTATTCCTTTTCTTCCCCTTCCTCCCAACTAAGAATTAGGAGGCATTGGGGATCGAATCGCGTAACCTTTAAGTGGCAGTGAAAGGATTATCTATAAACCGTACAAATTATCAAGATAAATGCTATTTTTTGCATATAATTTTATATGTGACAAGCCCATGAGGTCATTGGTAATTATTAAATTTGTTCTTAACTTGGTATTGTTAAATTAATTCTAAGATACATTGTGCTGTAATGATACATTTTCAAGTATATTATATCAGTATAAATGTTAATTTTATTTTTTATTTTGTCAGAATTATTTTGTTTACTTTCAGTAAATTAATATTTTTTTTAAAAATAATGCTTTGTTTTCAACTTCTCAAAATGCTCGCTCCTACCCCCCTTGTAGAGTTATTACGCCCACTAAGAGGGGGACACAGTTTGAGAAACACTGACTTGGTCGGTTTGCTCGCATACCGTACGAGCTAACCAATATTTACAGCAACTGGTTTGAGGTATTCTGTGCCCGTACGTTATATAGGCACATATATATTCTTCTTTTGTCTTTGATTAGCTTGTATTTTTAATTCTGATAATGGTATTATAAGCTCTATTGAGTGTGTTTTTGAGAGATGCAGTTTATCCATAGTACAGAAAGGCTTCTTATCCGGGATTCTTTTTATCGTGAAGGTGGAGATTATTGTTGAAGACATATTAATTTAGATACTTAAAAATTTTTGATAAGGTACAGAAATTGTCAAACCAATGTGCAGTTTGTTGAATGAGAATAAACGGAAATAGAAAGGTAATTCAAAGAAAAGCTGTTATATTTCTGTCCGAAATCCAATGTAAACCTTTGTATTACCACATTCTTCACACTGTGTGTGGAAATATATATGCTCTCACACAAACCCTTCAGCCTTTTGAAAAGGAGGCACGGAAATGATTTTTTTTAATATGATATAATTTTTTTAAAAATATATAAACTATTCTTCACAGAGTGCACTTACAAAAGGTAAACAATTAGGGTTTTTTGTATTTCCCAATTATAAAATTGATAATAGTGTGAAAATTTCAAAAGTGAACATTAAAATAAAATTCTTTCATTTTCTCATTCAATTAAGTAACATACTTAGACACATATGCAATAAAAAATGTGCCTTTTTTCAAATAATTTTGAGCCAAAAAAAATGAACTGTTTAAGGTAGTGCATCTCAAACTTTCATAACATTTGTGAGCCAATTTTCAATCACAATTTTCATCGCTTCCCCCTCCATACACAAACAATATATTGAATGCAATACCAATGCACTTTGACATAAAGTTACAATACGACTTTAATTATAAACCGTACAAATTATTAAAATAAGTATTAAATGTTGCATATAATTTTGTATATGTTAAGCAAATGGAAGATAGTCCTTGGCAATTATTAAACTTGTTCTTAAATTAGTATTGATATATGAATTATCAAATACATTTAACTGTACAGTTTTTTTTATTATATCAAAATATATTTTGTTTTGATTCCATTCAGTAAATTAATTTATTTTTTGAATATTTTATTTTTGACATTTGGTTGTGCTCACTTCTCCTCCACCACGTAAGGTTATCACGACCCCTTTGGGAAGCGCACCCCACAGTTTGAGAAACGCTCGGCTAAGGGGCTAACTGACAAATATCTAACTACCTTTTGTTGTTAGCCTTTACGAAGTGATTAATGTAAAAATGTTTATTTAACAACATACAAGTTATCCCTTACGAAATGAATATTAAAAATCAATTTATTAATGCTTTGTTACGGAAAAGAATGAAGTTCAAAAAACATGTATTAATATCTACAGTAATCTTTTTAATACTAAAAAGATCAGCTTTTTTTTACTAACCATTTGATTATTTTAGATATTTATTAATATTTTTATTCAACTGGGGAATTTGTATTACTATGCCGTCTTACTATTATGTTGTAGTGGGATTTTAAGTACATAAAATGAATCAATAAAATTTTAACAACATATAAATATTAATTTCAAGTTTTTTTTCTAATAAGGAGACTTGGCACCCTTTGAGCAAACTTCTTTATTTACGTATTTAAAAATTATATTTTAACATTTTATACAATGTTTCTATTCAAGAAAATGATACCAGATGAAAATTTTCATATATTATTCATACAATTTTAAAAATTTAAATTTTTGAAGAAAATTGGGAAAATTTTAAAATCCTACTCCTTTTGTAAAAATTAATTTTTTGACCTGAATTTTTTTATAATATTCTTATGAATGTTCTAAACAACTTTAGGGATCGATTTTAGAATAACTTCATTTGTTTTCGAGAAAAAAAATAAAATGTTGATATACAGGCTAAAAATCAACGAAAAGCCAACATGTCTTACATTTTATTTTTTTTTAAAAAAGTATTTAGTTTATAGCAAAACGGATCCCTAATTTTATTACATGCTTTATTTTTAACACAGCAGGAAAAAATGGAAGTGATTGGTAAATAATTGTCGAAGGAGTAGCATTTTGAATGCACTAAGGTTTCGAAAAACACAAACTGAGAAAAACCACTTTAAAGTTTATAATTCTGAAAAATAATTATTATAAGCTTAATTAAACTTAAAATACCACTTTAAGATATTACTTATACGTTTTTCTTTAAAATAATTGCATTTTCATATTTTTTCAACCCACACATTTTTATAAATGATCAACTTTTAGAGAGTACTAATTGCACAAGAAAACTCAAGAAAAACTTAAATTTTTTTTTTTCTGTCACGACAGAAATTTTAGCTGTTTTTCTTCTTATAATATTAAAGTATTACATTTGTATGAAAAATATATCAGGAATAAGAACGGAAATTATATAAAATTATTAATATAAAATGCCTTAATTTAAAAATTTTACATGCACACATTTCACAAAGAAAAAAAATGATTGTTTGTATTGCTCGGAAATATTCTGCTTTATATATTGATCATTCTTTTTTTAATGTTATTATTTCTCCTTATAAATTAGATTTTTTTATCAAAACACTTTTTTTAGCTTTTTTTTCTAAAAAGGGGGCGTGGCTAAATTGCCTAATTTGTTTTCAAATGAAGTTTTATTCAACTTCTAACTTTCCGACATGCACAAGTGATATATCAATCGAAAGATAATAATGCAAAGAATAAGATTAAATGAAAATAAAAAAAACGATAGATTTGTGATTTTTAGGGCATTCAAACATTGAAAAGTATCTGAACTATAAGTAGTATTTTGGTATTTTCAAAATTATTTATTTATGGTACGGAAGAAATTAATAATCAGAACAACTACCGTAAAATCCGGCGTATAACGCACACTTTGAAATCAAAAAAATAACATTGAAATTTACTGGTGCGCATTATACACCGGATATAAAAATGATAGCTTCAAAAATAAAATAATAAGAGATGAGCATAAGAAAAATTAGAGCTCTGCATTAATCAAAATATTGTTCATATAAAAGAATGGGCTATAATTCTAAAATGGTACTATTTTTTTTCAAAATCCTGGGATAATACCTCGAACAAATGGCTTAAAAGCATTACAGCATTGTACACGTACATTTCTGGTTCCTTTGTAAAAAAGGGAGTGCACGTTATACGGAGAATATACCCTAAAATTAAAAAAATGCAGCTTGAAAGTGTAGGTCCACGTTATACGCCGATTTTTACGCATTTGAAACATGAGTATAATTGTTAAATATATATGTGTGTAGTAAAATCTCAACACAATTTAAAGGAATCATCTGAAAAACAACCACCTTTTTCTCTCAAATCCAAGTAAAATTTTAAGAAAGTTTTAATTTTATAATTTATAATTAGTATATTAAAATAAAACTAATTGTAATCAAAGAACATATATATAATGCTTGTTTTTAAAATAATCACTCTTTTACTAAATGATGTAGAATAATATGGAAAAGATTAAAATAAAATTTAAAAAATAATGGTGATATTTCTTATTTAATGTACATTATCTACTTTCTTTAAAAAGTTTAGAAATAATATTTTACAAAGATTTTATCTACTCATAAATCCCATGGATTTATAACTTTTATTAGTCAATTATAAAATTACTATGGAGAAATTCATTAAGGTATCCAACTACGTTCGGAACCGTGATTTTCCAAAAGCGTGTAAATGGATAATATTTATGATATTTAGTGTCACTTAGATTAGAAAACGTATATAAAATTGTTTTAAAAATTAATAATACAATAAAAAATTATTTAAGTACAATATTTTAACAAAAATGAACATATAATGACCCATTTTCAAAATATTCTCCTTTTGTGAAAAATGCTTCTATTATAACAATATTTTACCTGTGAAAAGCTCAGATCTGTACTTAGAAGTGGGTTTATCCATATGTTTTACGATAATTTTAGAGGAGAACTTTTAAGGTATCCGTACACCTTCAAAACGTCATTTTCGTCAAATTTTTCGATTTTTTAATTTAAATGTTATTTGAAAGTATGAACTTTTTTCTTTAAAATGGTGTTTAAATTTTGTTTCTATCTTATTTAGAACTTAAGTTATGGGGATTTGAGTTTCATTCGATAGCACCTTTTTGAACCCGGAAGTACAAGTCTGCATTGCGAAGTAGAAAAAATGTTTGTTGACATTTTTATTTTTCAAAGTATCGTTTAAATATGCGGTAGTAAGAAATATTAACTTTTTAAAATATGAATTTGAGTTTTCAGAATTATCAAGAATATAATTGCCAACAGGTTTTTATTTATATTTTTATCTAGAATCTGGCAAGAAAATAGAGTGCTTTACTGTTTGTTTACATTTGCTTATGATTGCGTAGCTCTTTATAAGCTTTTGTTTAATCCTTTTTTATAGCAGAAAATTTTAATTTTTGTCATTTAAAATGGGTAATGCTAAACGTAGAGTTAGTGCAAAGAGAAAACGCCAATTTCTAGTAAATGGATCTACCATTAAACATTCAAAAAATAGCAGCGCAAAATCTACCAACGCCAGTTCTTCAAAAATTAAATACCTGCTGCCTTTGATGAAGAAATAGCAGAATATATCAACGTAAACCACTTACTGGTAACAGAATAATTGATATGGAAGTTCTTTTAAATTTGTTTTTACAACTTTGCTGCCCAAGATGTTTCGAAGAAGGTATCCTGCTTTCTGAGGATTCCACATATGGTTTGTGCTCAAATTTTGTTATCAGGTGTAAACATTGTGACTTTTACCTAGGGTTTTCTAGTTCAAAGAAAACTTTAAACTGTCTTGAAGTAAATACAAGATTTGTGTATGGTATGAGACAAATTGGGAAATGTTTTTCTGCTGGGTTTAAATTATGTGGTACGTTAAATTTACCCAGGCTCAGTAAAAATGCGTACACTAATCATGAGAATAAACTCATGTTAGTGAACTATCAATGCAAAAGCAGCTTCTGAACTGTTAGTGCTACATCCTACTAAAAATAAAATTGTTGAATGTGGCATTTCAGTTGATGGAACGTGGCAGCGTAGAGGTTACTCTTCCATGAATGGGTGTGTCGCAGCTTTGTCAGTTGACACTGGTAAAGTAGTAGACATTGAAATAATGTCGTCATATTGTCCCACCTGCAGAAAGATTTCTAAAATGCCTATAAGCATTGAGTCGGAAACATTTGCAGCAGATCACGTGTGCCATAGCAATTTTCAAGGTTCTGCGTTAAAAATGGAAGCTGTTGGTTCTACGAGAATCTTCCAATGTTCTATTGTCAAACGAGGCCTTAAATATGCACATTATTATGGTGACGGGGACTCTAAGGGCTTTATCAGTGTCAAAGATACTTATGGGAAGGATAGCGTCACAAAATATGAATGCATTGGTCATGTTCAAAAGAGAGTAGGTGCGAGATTGCGCAAACTAAAGTCTAAAAATAAAAATCTGTCTGGTAAAAGGCAAACTCACCGACTCTTTTATTGACCGATTGCAAAACTATTATGGGATTGCTGTTCGTAGCAATGTTGAAACCTATCCGGTCCTCAGCAAAATGTTATTGCGGCTTTGTTTCATTGCTCATCAAGTGTCGAGAAACCGATGCATGGGCAGTGTCCCATCGGAAAAGATAGTTGGTGCTACTACCAGCGAGCACTGTCTTGTGGCAAAAAGCCAAACGAAAAATATAAAGGCTTATCAAATGAAGTACTAAACACGATTAAGCCTACATATTTAGAGTTGTGTACCAAAGAACTGCTTACTAAATGCCTGCATGGCAAAACACAAAATTTAAACCAGTGTTTAAATGGCGTTATATGGCAGAGAGTACCCGAGGAAGTTTTCGTGTGCCTCAAAACTTTAAAATCTAGTGCATTGGATGCTGTGATCCAATTTAATGATGGATACAAGGGTTGTGTTGAAATTTTTAAAAAACTTAATATAACTCCTGGTTAATTTTACTTTAAAAGCATACAAACATCTTGACATCACTAGAATTAACGACGCGGAACGACATTCAACACCAAATGTAAAGCAGCGTAGAAAAATTTTAAGAGCTACAAGGGAAAAAATCAATGTTTTAGAGAGTAAAGAAGGTGTTATTTATAAATCAGGAGAATTTTAAGTATATCAAATTGTGTTTAATATTAAAATTTGCAGTTCAAAGTTTATTTCTGATTTATCTCAAAATGAATTTGTTTAACGTATTGACATCTGACAACGTAAATATCAGAAAAGTTGTGAACCAAACTAGTTCAAATTTTATAAATATATTTGTTTTATATATTTAAAGAACCCTACTACTTTCATAATTATATAGTTGATATGTTTTTAGTAACTAAGGTATATATCATGCTCGTAATAATTTTTTAAGGATTTTTCAATGTTCTTTTACTCGAAACTTGATAAAAATTGTAATAAATTGATTATCATCAGGAAAATAGTACCAGCCCTAAAAAATGTTATAATGATCATCATCAAATTTACAGAAAAGGGATATTTTGGTTTACATTTGAGTTATGTGCGTTATTCTAATAATCAATTTAATTACTATTTACACTATGCTTTACTCCTAAAATTTTTTATGTACTACAAGTAACATATTAAATGTATTTTTCATAGTTTTAAGTTATATTTCATCAGTAAAAAATATTTTAATAGCAAATATTACAGTTTTTAAAAAAAAATTCTTCGAAGGTGTACGGATACCTTAAGAAAAAACGCCTATAATTATTTCAACTGGCTGTAACTCTAAAAACAATGTGAAGTTTTCAAAAATCATAGTTGAGCCTCTGTACATAGGTCTGAGCTATATACAGGCAAAATATTATTATAATAGAAGCATTTTTCGCAAAAGGAGAACATTTTGAAAAAAGTTATTCTAAGTTAATTTTTTGCCGAAATATTGTATTTAAATAATTTTTTTTGTCAAAATGTCCTTAAAACAATTTCATACATGTATTCTGATATAAGTGACACTAAACATCATGGAAATCATTCATTTATGTGCTTTTTTAAAATCATGGTTATGAACGTAGCCGGATACCCTAAAATTGATAACAGCAGAAGTTCCTTATCTCGCGTAGAATTGTTCGTCTTTTCTTAAAAGCAATCATATAGAAAATCATTGTTGTGTAAATTTTTAAAAGAACTCCCATCGTTCATTTATTAATTTATTGTTTATTTATTATTTCATTTCCTAGATCAGTTTATTGTGACACAGTATTCTTATCTGTAGAATAATATAGAATGTTGTTAACTAAATTTTTCTCTCTCATCATGCATTTTTTCAAACATTGCAGACATATTTTGCTGATTTTATTGTCTCGTAATTAAACATGAATCTTAATATTTTGATAAATTAATAAATAACTTGGAATAAAGAAAATGAAATATCTCTTTAAAAAACTGATTTTTAAGCGTTTGAAACGATATTGTGGAAAAGTACGATATGAAAATACATTAACTGCCCAAGTGAAATAGATATCTTTAAAATACATCATATCCCGAAAAATGAGAGTTTTGAATGATAAAATGGATGGAATGCTTTTTAAGACTAAAATGGCGCTAAAAACATCAGAAACACATGCTTTATCTACTTATATTCAGAATTTAATAAAAGAAAATAGCATAGGAAAAAGTCTCTCTCTAAAATAATACTTTAAAAATATAGACTTGTAAGTTAATTAATCAAGAGTTTTATCGTTATTATTTTTAATGCACAAAACTGATAAAAAATAACTTGTTTAAATTCTTTTTGTTTGGTTTGAGTTATCATTATTCATAATATTACTGTGTGTAATCGTAGTTATTCATTCGATTGATTTAATTAAAAACAGTTGTGAATAGTTATAAACAATTAGTTAAAGAAATAATTCATAAAAATTATTAATAATTATATTTTTATACTGCGTTTTAGTTTTAATTATGTTTCTTTTCATTTGTACACTTTTAAGCACCGTTATGCGCATTATCACTTTGCTTCAATACGGCAGGTAGCGAAAACTAGGAACTATGAATACGTGTCGTAATGTGAAAAGTGACTTTGCAGCTAGATACTCTGGATCCTTTGAAATAAACTTGTTATATAATTTTCATCTCTAGGTTTTTCTTCTTTACAATCATATAACATAACATAATTAGCATAGTTTTTTGAGCATTAGAAGCTTAGGAAATTTTAAAAGCTAATTTATGATAAAATTACATTTTATAGAATTAGTAATCCATAAAAATAAAACAAAACTCTAACGTAAATTTGAATAATAGGTTATCTATTAAAGATTTACTTACGATAAAAACATCTCATAGTAGCATCTACACTGCTGGACTATTGCTAAGGACGGATAACACTATCATCCATAGCAACCACAAAATGAAAGGAAGCAAAATGTGGAAAATTAGAAAAAGTGCGGGATATTAGTAAGAAGAAGTATAAGTATGCAAATTTTTTCCCCACGTCTGTTCATCACGTGATAGCGTTCATAACAGCTTTAAAGGTTTTGACGCGTGTGGACAGTTGTTGTTTCAAGTCAAAGTTTTACAGGAAAGATTTAATAGACGAACTTAAAATATTTGGCATGTCTTCCCGACATCACATAGATGATTTTATGCGTGGCCGAATTATTGGAAAGATCGAAGAAGGGCGAAAAATAACAGATGTTGCCAGGGAGTTCGACATCGCTCACAGCGTTGTTTCACGGCTGTGGAAGTCATTTAAAACTACTGGAATGTGTAGTAGACGGCACGGGGGAGGTCGTGTTAGAAGTACGACGCCTGCAGAAGACAGATATATCGTCCTATCAGCAAAAAGGAACAGGCGCACCACAGCTCAGCAGGTGGCAAATCAGTTTCTTGCTGCCTCAGGAGGAAAGCAGATCTCCCAAAAACTGTTGCCAGACGTTTGAGGGGAGGAGGACTATACGCACGCAGACCTGTTGTGTGTGTCCCATTGACCAGACAGCACCGTACTGCCCGTTTGCAATGGTGTCGTGAGCATCACAATTGGACTGAACAGGACTGGGCATGCGTACTATTCTCAGATGAGAGAGTAGGTTCAGTCTGTCATCGGATTGTAGACGCCAACTGATCTGGCGCGAGAGTGGTACTGCTTATCGTCCAGAAAATATCCTGAAAAGGACCGATATCCGACATGCAGTATCATGGTGTGGGCCGGCATCGTGATCAATGACCGCACGCGCCTACATGTGGTTGCGAATGGGACTATGACGGGCCAACGATACATTGATGAAGTTCTACTTCCTCATGTTCGTCTTTTCCGTGGTGCTGTCGGTGATAAATTTGTTTTTATGGACGACAACGCAACATTATCGAACACTCGCTGTTCAGGATTGTCTAGACAGCGAGGGGTTTCAACGTATGGCCAGCGCGTTCTCCAGATCTAAACCCCATTGAAAATGTGTGGGATGATTTGGGGAGGAAAGTTGCTGGTCGAAACTATCCTCCGACAAACAAGAGCACCCTCATCCGTGCACTCACAGAGGAATGGGATAAATTTCCAAAAGCTGCTGGATAATGTTGTGCAAAGTATGGTACGAATCACACTCCACGGTGGACATATCCCGTACTGATACCTTTCTTTAAGGTGCCTGCTGACTTTTAGATGCATTGTTCCATTCTCCGTACGCAGATCAAATGAAATTTATTTTTCTTTAGATGTTTCACAGTTTTTGTACTTTCCAGAACAATAAATATTCTTTATTCTAATGTCTGAACAGTGTGGCAACTATATTTTATCCTATTAGGCCTCATGTCTCGCTTAATGTTATGCTACATAGTAATTTGTGATCCGTCCTTAGCAATTGTCCAGCAGTGTATATAAAAAAATAAAGGCTTCAATTTACTTTAGAGCCTTTTTTTGAATGAGAATAATTCATCACAATTTAGATTTATAATATTTTTAGTTACTTTTAAAACTTCCCCAATCAACAGTTTGAGAGCTATTCATGACCAAAAAAAATCACATTTCCGAAACTTATTATCTCTTTTGAGACTAAAAGTGTTAAAATATAAATATATAGTTTTAAGTTTTAACGAAAAATTTATATTTTGGTGTTTCTACTCAAAATTCGTACCAAGAAGAAATTTTGAAACTTTTTTTTTGCAAATGAATTAATAAGCGCATTGAGATTTGTAAATATTGCTATAACATAATTCTCTAAAAATTTTAAAATTTACTCAATTTTTTCAGATTTCAGCAATCTCATTTTTCGTATGCTAATGCTCTTCTCTATAAAAGAAAAGAATTTTACTTTGACACGTTAATTAACTGCCTATCAATGACCGAAAAAAAATCGAAAAAACTCTTTAAAAAACTATTGCTTTAGCAGAAAATAAAATTGGATTAAAACATATTTCCTAAACCAAAAACCACTTAACCCTTTATAAAGCATTTTTTTCGTCAATCGTACGTCATCTGGAATAGTTTTCTTGCTGCTGAGGAAACTTACAGGTTGTCTTTTGTGTTTACGACTTTAAAAACTAGAAATCACTAGTCGTACAAGCCGAAATACTAGCAAGACACATCACTTGTGGAAAAATAGCTTCTCATAAACATTTAAAAATTAATGTAGTTGGTGGTAAGTATACTTACCTTGGCCTTATAAAGGGTCATTAAGGCTTATAAAAGGTTCCAGTTCTATTTTACAGTGAAAGAAGCCTACTTTTTGTGTATGTAATTATTCTATGCAGACTAAAAATGTACATTATTTTTAAGTTACCCAATTGATTATGCACTCAGAAGTAGAAAAATCTTGAGAATTTAACATAAAATTGGTTGTGAAATTATATATATATATATATATATATATATATTATAATGCTTTAAAATGTTATGCTTCGTTTATGCTGTAGTCTCATCTCTTAGACGATTGTTTGTTACCCCCTTTTTCTTTTCTCACTCCCTTTAGCAAACAGTCACACCCTATGGCCTCTTCCCTTCAAAACGAACAATAGTTGTGACACACCTGTTTCTACAGCTGTCTCTTTTTCTGTTCCCACTAACATGTGTCCGTGTTACATATGTATCTAAGGGAGTGTTGGCTATTGTGAAGAAGAAACAACAAGGATTGTATTCTGATTGCGTAAGTGACAGGTCGATTTTTAGACCTTCATATGGTTTTCGATAGGTGGTGACAAGAGAATCATAGTCCAAATAGGCTTTTGTCTTTGGAGAAGCAATGATAGTAAGGACTAAGACTAAGAATTCCAGAGGAAGATCCGTGTTCCTAACAGTTAAAAATTATAGGGGGCATGGAGAGGTCCTTTTAAGAGACATAATGCGGAAGGTAAACGGAAAAGGAGTGATCAGCGAGGAACGATAAAGACGAAAGGCTGCTAGGCAATGAGAAAAATCTGAGTAAGGACCTACGCGGTGGTAGGAAGAGGCAAAAGGATTGAAGATCCACGATAAAGAACCCAACGGTTGACTATATAAATAACTGATAGCTAGAGATATAAGTTTTTGTAATGATAGATACCATAATAAAAATGTCAACTTATGGTAAAGTTAGTAAATAAAATGGTGACTTTACTCAAGATGTGTGATCTCGCTCACTACCCTGAAATTAAGTAAACTTGGTGTCAAGAAGATACAATGTATTAGTGAACGAATTAAAATATGATAGAAAACAAACACATTGTTTTTGATAAACAAATCTTTATTTACATAGAAACAATATGTACACAAAATAAACATAAATGTATTCAAAATTTACATATTATTTATTAAGTCTCCTTGAAAGTATTTCCTATTTTGCAATACACTATACAATTATGCATTTTCTAATTTTTCATTTATTATGAATAATTGATTACTGCTGATAAACTGTTAAAACCGTTACAGGATTTTGAAATAATAACATAACTAAAAATTTGGTTAAAGTTTTATATCAGAAATATACACGGAATAAAAAAAAAGACTGTAAAAAAAAGAAAAAGAAATTTGTTTGTTTCTGTTTTTTGTAAAGCATAAAATATAAACTAAATATTTCAAAGTTTAAAAAATAGGCGTATGAAAACATTTAAATAAATTATTAAAAAAGTAAGAAAACTTAAGAGAATATTGCAAATGAAAACCTAATTTTTGTATATTTAAGTTCAACAAGACCCATATAAAGTTTTATATATATAATTCCAGTTTTTCTTTGAAATTTTATCGATTACACTTTTTAAAGAACTTTATAAATTCCTTTATAAATGCGATTTTTTTTACGAAATTAAATTTAAAAATATTTTAGATGCGAGGAATAAAAATTTAATATCGATAAATGTAAATAAAATTGCGAGTATTAATTGTCATTACTTTAAAAGATGTTTTTATTAAAAAGATATCACAATCCTATTTATATTAGCAATTCTTTTTCGGACATAAGTTGAAAAATTTACAAATAAACAAAAACATTACGCAAAAACTTTTAAACGTACTGAGACGTTGCATTTAAAGCACAAATTATGAATATGCAAATTAAATTATTTTTATTTAAAGACTGTTTAGTGACATTCTGTAGGATTAAGTTCGGTTTACTTACGAAATCTATTATACGTATTAGTTTAATTATTTTTCTGCAAAGTCACTGAGTCTATAGTAATAATCCATATATCCTTATACTCAAAAATACGTACTTAAATCAGTTTCACATTTTGTATATGGATTGTACACTTTCTGATGAGCTTGAGATGAATTCTACGGACAACGTCGGTATGAAAGTTTTCTTTCATGATGATATGTATTTCCATGATAGAAGATTTTCTATCAAGTCTTTTTGATGATGATATCTATGTCCTGATATGTCCAATGTATTTATATCCTTTATTGTCCTCTTTTAGCAACACTTAATTGTCAGGAAGGATTGCTGTTACACTTTTGCAGAAAGTTAAATTCCACAGTTGATCCATTAATGATAATTTTCGCACCACATCCTTGATAGATTGTAAAAGAGTGAATCCTGTGCTCTTTTGAGAAATCTATAGAATGCATACCTGCAAAAAATATTTGCAACTTATTTTTTGTGCATGTAGATTTACATTTTTTGTGATTGTCTTATTTACATTACATAAAATAAATTAAATTGATTATGTGTACAGTAAATTATATGTGGTTTTGGAAAGCCTCCATTTTATTTAGTACTTAACGCTAAAATGCAAATAGTAGTGTGTGTAACTTAAATATGCTAAAATACTTATATTATATGTACTAACTACATTAGGGATTGGTAAACAATTGTAACAATTATAATTTATTTTAAATTGCAATGAAAATTTCAAAATATTTCGTTTTGGAACTTATTTGATATTAAATACAAATAATGAGTTAATTACACTATTATTTTCTCGCCTTTTCAGTTTTTTAAAATTTAAATCCAAAAGAAAACAAGCTTCGTAATTCTACGCATATTAATTACTATGATGGGTCCACCAACAGCGAACACATACTACTCTCGTGTGAAGAAGGGTTGCATTCTAAAAAATCTCGTAGACGATAGAGTCTATGAGGAGGATGAAGAGGCGAACTCAAAAATTCCTCTCTTGTGTGCGCCTTTATTTTCACACTCAAAATATTTAATATTATTTTCTATATGAATTATAACAAACATATCTTCAAAATGGAGAAAGCAGTAATATTTATTTGAACTTTTTCTCGCATGCAAAAAAATGGCTTAAGTCCTTGAATTATTTTTTTAAAAGCGTTTAAATTGTAAATTTCTATAAAACTAAAAATCTACAACAAGCGTAGCCTGCTCGTCATCGATTTATGCAGTAGCATGTTAATGTAAAAATGAAATTTACTAAATTGTAACATTGTCCTTATTTATTAATACATTTTGAAGTTAACAATTATATGAAGATAATTTAAGCGTAACGAAATGCTGAGTAGCTTAAACATCGCTTATGAAAATAGTCTATAATGCGTTTTCATGTTTATTTCTTTTAACTAAGCCTCTGGGGCTAATTTAGTACAAAGCTCGATATGAGCACTTTGTTTGTGGTCTAATCTTATGTAAGGAAGTAAGCATTACTGCTTTAATATATGTGTTATGAATTAAGAAGGAGGAAGGATAAACGAAGAAAAGAAATACAAAGGGATGAAAAGATAGATGACGTGTATAATAGTTAGCAGATATGTTGCAAAAATTTTGTATCATTAATTAGACTACGCAAATTCTGTTATTAAAAGAAATATTTAAAATATTTTTTGTCTTTGTTAAAGATTATTTTTGTCTTTCAAAAATATGTTTAAATTTAAATCTTAAATTATAATAATAATTTTAATTTTGTTTAACACAAACTGTTATTTTAGGTAATTATATAATATTAATCGGGAACTTGGATGCCGCTTCATAAATCTAACTTAACCGTAAGATTATAATGAGTATTCAATTAGTTCAAATCTTATTTTTTATTGCAATATATACATTTATCAGATCACAGTATATTTAAAATTAATCTTATATATCACATTTCTAGAATTTTGGTTATCCGTGGGCAACATTCTGATAGTAATATTCACTGACAATTATCATAATGTCAGAAATGCTCGTATACTATATGTTTATTAATCTTAACTGCGCATTTATTAGTTATAACTTTTCGTTAGTTTATTTTTTTAGCGTTCACTATTTCACAGTAAACAAATTACTGGTTGATGAGTAAAAAAAGTATTGAATTATATATAGGTCTTTTTTAAAAGCCCTCCCCCTTCATACAATATCACATCACACATTGTACAGTTTTGTAACTTCTTTTTGGCTGAATATTGAAATTTTAGATTGCACTGAAAATCATAAAACAAGTTTAGCCTATTACAATTTAATTGTTTTATAAGGAATTTACTATTGATTAGCAATGTGATTCTGTGTGTAGAAAAGTATTTTCTATATACGTGAATATCAATATAGGGAGTAATTTACTTAATGTGTTAATCTACGATCATTTCAATTTCTGTACACTTGTCATTAGTTTTTGAAACTTAAAGTAATTCCGTCAAGTTTAAACTTAATTAACGAGAAAGAGGGTTTTAATTGCTGTGAAAATAGATACATAAAAAATAAGAGTTAATCGATGTGTTAATTTTTTTAAAGAATACAACGATGCAATAAATTAAAGGTTTTCTTATTAGTGAAAAATAGGGGTGGTGTATTTGTGGCTTAATTAGAAAAGCAATGGTTATAAAAGGCATTTTTTTTAAAAAATTAGGTTCATTAGTGATATATAGAAAAAAAAATCGCATGCATATTGTTATACATACAACTTTTTTTACGCCTAATCGTTGATATGAAGAACTTCGGGAAAAAACTAATGAATTTCTTCATTTAAATAATCAGTGTAGAAGTACACATTACAACTAATAAAAAAAATAAAACCACATTTCGTTTCAAATTTCGGGGATATAAGATGTTTATTATTACGAAACAAAACATATCGCCAAATTGTTATTAAAATTTACTTTCATTACATTAACAAAAATTCATTTTATAAGAAAATATTTAGCAATTAAAGAGGATGATAAAGTTTTGTATCTGACACAAAAATGCTATACGTACTTTATGTAAATTGTTTTATCAAAGTTTTTCATTAAATTTCCCTTTTGAAAAGTGTAAGGCTATGCTGTTTCATTTGAATTTCAATTTTAAGGCAAATGATTCTAATAATTGAATGGCTTAATAAAAACAGATGTTTTGCCAAGAATATAATGTTTTCTAACAACAGGTAAAGAAATAAAAGTCATTGTATTTATTACTAGTGAATAACAATATATTGTCGATTGTATTGTCATAAACAATTGACACTTTTTACTACAATATTGTGTTATTATTTTTTTATTAATGCTGTTCCAATGCATATTATTTTTGTTAGATTTTCACATTTCATGATTATTCATCCTTTTTTTTCTCAATTTTTGTTGATATTTGAGAATATATAAAACTTGAAACAATACAACAGTTTGTAATGTAGTAGCTTCAGTATTTATAAAATACACATGATGAGATATATTCTTTTTCATCTTGAACTCATTCATCTAAGCTTTATTAATCAATATAAGACTAAATTAAAAAGGTAAAGCTCTAACTTTATTCGACTCTTAAATATTATGATAAAGTTTTATTTATATTTTGCGATCTTTAAACAGTATTCTCTAATAGCCGATTCGGATCCTGATTTCCGAATCTCTTCCGGGAAATTCCTTTGAAATGAACAATATTTCTATGTAGAAGATGCCTCTATCACTTTCTCCAACTTCCTTCATTATCATTCAAGAAGCCTCCACCATTTCATTCATAGCATTTCTTCTGAAATAGTATAACTTATAGGAATAGATCGCAATTTCTTTCCATTTGAGGTTTTTATCAAACCATGTGATGAAGAAAACTCAAGCTTTGTTAAGAGAATTTGCTTGTGAAACCACTACACATTTATGGGTAAAAAAAATCTTATAAGACATTGTTATTTTAAATCAGTAAGAAATTTAAGGTAGCATTATTGAAAACTTACGAACAATACCATCGATCGCCAAATCAAAAACATCACAAATAAAAAAGAAATCATTGCCAAAAATTATTATTGTAAGAGCGAATAAGATTATCGTGTTCATACATACGTGGGAATTGCTATCCACTATTGGCTGCATATCTTGTCATTGGACGACATCTACTTATTTGACGAATTGATCCACGATATATTACGTGAGTAGACATTATCGTTATATTATTTTATTTTAAAGTTGTGTTAATAATTGATGGAAGCAAATTTCAACATGTATAAAAATGTTATTAATATCATTAATTGTTATATCACATTATAGATGTTCAGTCATACTAATACTAAATACTTCGCATCCTATATATATATATATAGATCTTATATATTATATAGAAAAAAGCCTCATTATTGCCGCAAGAATACTTACCATCAACTTTAGGACTGTAGGCCCACTCGTTTCCTAGATAAACTCTCTTCATTTTACTATCTACAAAGAGTTCAACTCCTTTACTATACCTGAAATGAAGCAAAACATAAAGTGGATATCTATGCATACAATAAATATTACAGATTGATTTATAGTATGCGACGGGAGCTTGAATTAAAATTTTCAAGTGTACGGATTTGGTAGCAAGAACTGCCACTAGATGATGCCACTTTGAAATGGTTCTCACGTTTGGTGACTTGCAGTCTCTGCAAATGTTTCATTGCCATTACGCAACCTATTAAAAAGAGGATTGATTGCTTATTAACGATGCACTAAAAAGGTTACACAAGGATCATTGACCACAGGATATGTAATTTTGATTAACGGTCAAGTGACGAAACTTTCACTGCTCTCTCGAAACATTCAAGCATCGCCCGATTTAGGACATCAACCCTTCTATACAGCATATATTCAGGATTGGAACCCACAAATGGATTGGATCACAGCAGACTGTGATCTCGTGACCATGGTCCTTAAACTGCCGTAGCCACATTTTGTGTCTGGAATCGATAAATAAATAAAAATAAGGTATTAAAATAAAATAAAAAAAGTAGTTTGATGAAATTATTTAAAATGAATGGTTTCTGACATGTTCACATTCGTAATAAGTATAACAGAGGAAATTATTTATGAGAGATTTAAAAATTAAGTAAATATTTATTTGCAAATGTTACTAAATTATTTCTGCTTTTTTTCCTGCTTATGTTCCTTTCTTTTAATGGCTCGAATTTTCTCAATGAGAATATGGAAAAATTTATTCAAAAATAGCTAATAATAAAAATGGTGGGGTAAAATAAATAAAACTCCTTAATCGCTCACTCAGTTAAGGAAATTATTTGGTAAACATTTGTTGTGTTCTGTGGCCTCAGCGCGTCCGTTCTTCTCCATTTACTTTACGAAGCCCATGTATTGCTGAGAGAATATCACGTGATACAACGATCCATTTACAGTTTTATCCCTTAAACAGTACGTTGACCTGATGTGGAAATTTGAAGAGGGGAGCGCCAGCTCCAATCTGCCATAGTATAAAATTACGCGGTTCGTCACCAAAAGCGCTCGTGTTAGTTCAGAATTCAACGTTAGTAAAGCAATAAGTCAAAGAACCTCCACCGGCAGTAAAAACTCAAAAAAGGGATTAAATATAACGATAGATGTAAGCATTTATAAAATATCGAATCAGGAAATTATATATATATATATATATATATATATATATATTTAAATATATAAAAATCAATCATAACTTAATAATCAATTAGAAAAAGGAAATTATATGAATCTTATAATACTAAATCCTATTTCAAAATATCAATGGCAAATACAGAACATAAAATTCCAACGTTTTCAAAGAAAATTAAAAAATTATTAAATAAAAAATTATAAGATATCCAAGTGCAACATCGGACTTAGGACCGATAAGTGGGGTTAAACTAGTTTGATGGCACCAATCCCCCCCATTGCAACTTGGTAAGTTAATCGGAAAATATCCAATTCTCAAAAATTGAAAAATTAAATTTAAAAAGTTAAAATTAAACCATTAAACTTGAAAAATTAAACTATTCGCCATCGCATTCTGAAAGATATTAAAACATTAAAATATTAAAATTCTAAGACAAATTAGTGCATAATATAAGTGAACCATCGAACACCAAAAATGATGCATCCATCTTTAAAATAGTTGTATAGGTAGAAAAAATATCTAAAATCCGAAAGTTCAAATAAAAAAATATCTAAGATCCAAAAGTTCCAATTAAAAAAATATCTAAAATCCGAAAGTTAAAATTAAAAACCCAGTATATTCACAAATGAATGCCGTAAATCATTAAAAACTCACCAAAGAGCATCCTATCAATTATTCAATCCACAATTATTGAACGATTTCACTTATTTAATACAACAATAATAAAAGATATAATAATATAATATTTAATATAAAATATAAAAAAATAATATAAAATAATAATATAATATATTAAAATAATAAATTATATATACATATATATTATATTAATTTATTATTTTAATTATAATATTATTATTTTATATCATATATATATATATATATATATTATATTAATTTTAAATTTATTTGAAAATATTTAATTTTGCCCATTTTATTACTATGTGCATCTTTGTCAGCTCTTCAAGAAGCAATTACACTTTTAACGAAGAAAGAAGTTTCAACTATCATATACTAATTCACGGCGCAGCCTACCAGCTTACGGCGACAATATCATTAATAATCCTTTAGATTATATCTAACTCATTTAAAAGTCTGTTTTATTAATTTTGTGGTACCCTTAAAAATGATATTTGTTTTTCTTAACGAATATACTTTTAAACGAGTAAATCTAAGAAATTGTTAATAAGGAATTTAAATCTATGCAGATAAACTACACGCTCCATGTGATGTTTGAATTATTCTAATTCAAAAATAGAATTTTTAAGCATTGCAACTACCGTCTGTGTGATTAAAGTCATAATATTATGCTATTCTAAATTATCTCCTTCTTAACGAGACGTTATAGTTTACTTACACGATAAAAAATACTTTTGTAAGTCAGAAAATAAATTGTCATTGAACATTTAACTAATGAAAGCACCATTAGAGGCTTTGAATACATTTTAATCTATTTTTATTTTTAAATACTTCATTTAAATTCTAGGAATACTTTTGACCGCATCTACAACAATTTTATGTTCCGCTTAGTTGCAGCATAAATAAAAATACCACACTTATAAACTTTGCAGGAGAAATATATGTAGAACTTTATTTTAATATTTGTAAATATATTTTAATTTTCTCCATGAAATAGAAATATATTTATGTTTTATAAACATTATTACATTATGTACAATTCTTCCATTGCTTATTGTGGTAAATAAAAATTACTTTTAAACATTTATTGCAAAAAATGAAAAGCAAACTTGAATTTTATATTGAAAAAATTAATTAAATTACTTACCTGGCAATCTTTATTTTATGCTCCTTATCATCATCAAGATATTCTGGATGTTGAACTATTTTTTGAATTTTTTGTTCAGCAATGATAAACATGTGGACTTTCCCTTTATTAATGAACACTATGAACTTCTTTTCTCTATCTCCAAACGATAATTCGGCCCACGAGCAGAGCGGTATTGATTCTGCTTCTATCCACGTTGAGGTATGTGTATTCATTCTTTTAAAGTCGTCTGCGCTAGAACATGTTTTAAAAATATTGTAATATTTTTTTTCAAAACAGTCAATAAGCCAGAATTGTAGATGTTTTTTTCACAAGTAACAGGTAACTCAAAAGTAGAGTTTGGTATTGAATTTAGAAGAATCAAGAATTACCGAATAATAATTTAAAAATTGCAAATTTATTTAGGAAAACTCTTATTTCAGAAGTTTAAATCCTTTTTTAAGCCATAATTTGTTAACACAGTTTTTCAGACAGCGTTATTAGTATAATTTTTGATTTATATTCTAATTACAGTCTAAAAGCAAATTCACATTTTATTAAAAAAAATTCTGTCTTGAATACTACGTTAAATGAAATAAAATTTAATCGAAGCAATATTTTAAAAACTTATAAATGTTACTTACTCTAAACTGTGTATTTCTCGGAAAATCTATCCTGAAAATATTAATACAATGTTGAGATAAATTTTGATATCAGATTTTAGAAAGGGTATATGTACTTAGAATTGAATTATTTGAGAGTTTAAAATGTCTCAAATAATTGGTCAAATATTTATTTAATTTTTAAATTTTAAACTGTGTGTCTTCTATTCTTATAAGACATACATTACCTGACTCACAACAAAGAAAATAAATGCTCCCTAATCTCTATTAAATCATTTATTTTACAATGTCCCATTCACGTATTATGTGTGGAATAATATTAAAAAATATATTTTTTTTATTTTTTCGTGTGTAAACTAGTTTTTTCCTGAGATTATTTGTGTTTATTTTATGAAAATTATATTAGGTTACCACCTTTCAAATATAATTCTAATCATATTTCTTAACATAAATTTATGTAGTGAAACACGTGTGAAAAATACAGCATTGATTAAAATATTATGCAAGTTTCTAAACTTAAAAACCTAACCACTTTGGTTGTTTTAAGTGAAAAAACCGAAATAGTGTTATCTCTGTTTGAAATCCATAAAACTGTTTAATTTTTTTTCCTTTGATAGAGAAGAAAATGTCCTTGAAACAAAATATGCACTCTGCGGTTTAAAGGGAAGAAGACAACGTTGAAGTATAAAAAAATAGTTTTTTTTCCTCAAATTCCTGCATTCTTTTTGTTATTCTGCTTGACGAGAGACATTAGATTTTTTTCAATACGTGGAAGAAAATTGTCATCGGAATGTGGATGTGCGATGAATGCAGTGTATTTTTCTTTTGAAGGAAATATAAACATGTTTTTTATCCAGCTTCAGAGTTGCTGACAGAATTTCAACATGTGATTGAATTCCCGAAAAGAGACCTGAATACTACTTCTAGTAAAGTTTGTCATTAAAAAATATTGATGACAAAAAAAATGCATATACATTTTTTAAAACTTTCTTTTTTGATGTTTGAGCGTGATAAAAATTGTAAGCTGTATTTCCACTCAAAAAAAAATTTTTTTTTATAGAAAAAAAAATCTTTTGTCCATAAATATTTTTTTTTAATTTTTTATATTGTGGTAATTTTTTTTATTTCAAAAATAAAAAAAAAATCATGCTCTCAGATATTTTAGTTAAATTACTTTAAATAAACATTTTCGTTAGGGTAATGGTTAAAGTTTAATATTAGTTGTTTAATTTGATTTTTTCAATTCCTACTATTAGCTCACAATCTCTATATATTTATTTATTTATGTATTTGTTTTTTTTTATTTATTTATCTTGGTGGAATTTTCAATCGTTTATAAAATGCATTTTAAAGCGCTCCATCGAGCTGAAATTTTATATACATGATTTTATTTTGGATGACAGTACAATAATTTAATTATAATTAATAAAAATTAATTGATTAAAACTAATTATTTAAATAATTACAAATACAGCACCGTTGGCATCATTTTTGGCGACTTAGTGACTCTTTTGGTGACTTGCGTCTAAACTTGAAAATGTTTTTTTCTCATGTTTTAAAGCAGGGGTACTCAACCTTTTTTCAATCCGAGCCGCATACTAATGGTAGGTATTCCACGCGGGCCACATACACATGGCAGGTATTTCATGCGAGCCGCAACATGCGGATAATGGGAAAACACACTACGAGACCAAAGCAATATTGACAGACAAAATTGATAAAAAAAATATTAAAACTCATTTTTGGCTTTTATTTTAATACTATATTAACTTTTCTATCAAACACACAGGCAAAAACATTTATTTTTATGAATTTTTACTGAGTTAAGGGATAATTTTTATATTATTTCATCTATGACCAAGCCTTTTGCTAACATTCTGCTATTAAATAACAAATTGATAGCAAAATTTATGCATTTGATTGTTTGATTGATAGAGTTTCCTGTTAAATGTTTGTACATTGTTCTCCAATAATTTAATTTCTTAGTGTAATGGGCTATGACTGGGCCACTCAAAAAAGGCCGGTGGTCACCTTGCGGCTTACGAGCCGCTGGTTGAGTATCGCTGTTTTAAAGCATTCATTTGAACAGATATTTTATACACACGATTGTTTTGGATGACAATACGATACTTTATTGATAATTAATAAAATTAATTACCACTTAATATTGTGATTCTGTCATATGTATATACATATTTATATTAATTGTAACTATTTAATAAAAAGTAGCTAAAATAAAAAAAAATTCATTGTTGATCCAAGTAGGAATTGATTAATTTTTTTTTATTTACTACTTGTTCTATAATTATTGTTACATAATCAATGCATACTTGTTGATTGATACTTGTTCGATATTTTCTTTAACCTCATAACTAAAGATTTTAGCTCATTCTAATTTAATTTCAATTATAGTAGAGTCCCGAAATCTCGGCAACGATAATCCGGCAATCCGCATAACTCGGCCACACAGTTGCGGGTTCGAAAACCCAAACGTGCATATAGGACAGTGGTTCCAGAACGGCGTAGGGCAAAATATTATGTTTAATGTAGAAAGTATTGATGTTGTCAGAGTTAATGAAACAAATGCTGGAAAATGAAGACCTTTACGTTGAGGACACGATGCAAACTCTTCAAGTATCACATAGTGTGGGACTAAAGGCATTCGAAATATTTAGAGGGATTTTTTTTAAAACAAATTAGCATGTTTTTGCAAAGTCTCATCTGCTTAATTTTCATTATAGATAGTTTTATACATTCATGAAGTATTTTATTAAAGTTTGTTAGATCAGATGAATTAATGTATACTATGTATTCCTTAATTTTCATTATCATGAAGTAAATGCTCTATGACTTCATGAAGAAGGTAGTTTTCCATTGTTAAAGGGTATTTAGACGGTTTATTTTCTGTCATAATCTCAAGCAAACAATACAACTGCAGTACAGTATTTTCTGAGGAAACACTAGCAGTTATTCTTTTTAAACTACTCTTTTCGTTAAGCAAGCACTTTCCCTATTTCGTCCATCTTTCGGTTCACATTAGGCAGAGTGTGTGGGACTCTATAGTACTATTACAGAGTGTTTTTTTTCAGGTATAGAAGTTTAAGTTGGCAATACTTTCCAATTTAACAGCTGTCAAGTGATTTATTCTCAGTTTGGTTTGGCAATTCATCATGAATAAACTCATGCCTGAACAACGCTTTCAAATTGTGCAATTTTATTTCAAAAATAATGGTCGATTTTCATAAGCGAATTTTTTTTTCACTTCTGGTAGAATGGCTACGTCAACAAACAAAACTGCCGCATTTGGAGTGAAGCTAATACACAAGTGTATGTCGAAACACCGTTACATCCAGAAAAACTGACTGTTTGGTGCGCTTTATGGGCTGGTGGAATCCTTCTTCAAAACCGATGAAGGCCACAACGTTACAGTCAATTGTGATCGGTATAGAGCCATGATTACTAACTTTTTCATTCCTGAATTCAACAATCATGATGTCCAGGAGCTGTGGTTCCAACAAGACGGCGCAATATGTCACACAGCTCGTGCCACAATCGATTTATTGAAAGACACGTTTGGGGACCGCCTAATTTCACGTTTTGGACCTGTGAATTGGCCTCCAAGATCTTAAGATTTAACACCGTTAGACTATTTTTTGTGGGGCTATGTAAAGTCATTGGTCTATGCGGATATGCCACAAACGCTTGACCATTTGGAAGACAACATTCGCCGTGTTATTGCCGATATACGGCCAGAAATGTTGGAAAAGTCATCGAAAATTGGACGTCCTGATTGGACTTCATCCGAGCCAGCCGTGGCAGTCCTATGCCAGAAATCATATTCAAACTGTAATGCCATAAGATTATCTTTCGAATAAAAAAAAATTCATGTCAATCGAATAATACATCGTTGTTTTATTGCAATTTAAAGTTCTATACCTCTCAAAAAACACCCTTTATATGTGCTTGATAATGATCCTCAAATAAGTTTCTAATGATTTTAATTGCTAACTTTTGTATTTCAGAAAAGAAAAAAAAATGAATGCAATACTATTATTTTATATCTTAATATGAGTTAAATTAAGATTGAAATGTATAAAAGATTTTTGAATAAAGGGAAAAAAATTTTCTCTCTCAAATACAATATTTCGTTTAAATATATCTTGTTTTCTTCAAGAAAATTACTTCATATTACTACAGGCAAATAAATCAAGATTCCCAGAAATAAAGTCCAAAGAGTAATCTTTGGCTCTTTATAAAATGTTTTCCAATGTGAAGGTTAACAAATTAAAATTTCATTTTAATAAAGACTGAATTCAAACATTTAAGAAACGAGAAAACATCATAATTCAGATAATTTAAAATTTACTTCGCTAATGATCGATCTAAAATGCTTTGTTTTTAAATAAAACGATAAACTTAAATCTTTAAAGAAAGAATTAACATGGAAGATTTTTGTTTCAACAGACAACGTATTACTAAAGAAGGAATTTATAACGGAATGTAAGTTAAAAAATTATATTGCTTTATTGTATACTTGATACATTTTCAGAGGCGAAAAAATTTAATCTCATACAAATTAACTATTTTTTATTAAATATTTAATTTCACAACTTCAGAAATTTATGAGCATAAGCCACGCTAATAGAATAATTTAACAGAAAGGAATAAATGTTTTGATAGATACAAGCATTATTCCGAAACAAAGCTTAAAATTATCTTAAATATAAACCCACATAATAGACGAAAAATAAAATAATAGACATATTTTGCAAATTAAATAAATTAAAAAAATTATTATTAAATTAATCGAAGCAAAGCAAACTCATAGCAACATCAAGATTGTCAGTGATGTTTTCTTGTTTTAAAAAAATAAGTAACTTTTAAAAGAATTTAATTTAAAGAGTATTAGAAAAAATAATGACTCTCTCTTTCTCTCTTCATGGTTATTCAAAATTCTTCGAATTTGATTCTATTTTCGGTACTTGATTCGGTTTTTCGCATTAAAATATAAAATATTACTGTGTGACTCTACCTATGATTAAAATGAACCATTTTTTCCTTCACTCTTTTGATTCATCAAAGATTTTACGACATATTAAGGTAATAAATCCTTTTATACACAAATATGATAAGAAATCTGGAACAAAATGAATAAAAAAGGGAAGAAATCATTAACGTTTGTGTTAGATGATATGAGAACAGTGTAAATTTAAACTTAATATTTTTAATTTCAGTAGCATTCTTTAAAAACACATCGATGATAAATTCTTAGAGAAACGTATATTTTAAAGAGATAATTCAATTTTTTAAAAGTAACTAAATGTTCTTAAGCTACAGAATGATATATTTTTCTTAATTTTTTTTGTTATATTTATGTTACTAGAGTTAAGATATTTAGGTGACAAAACACTTAGAAATAATGTTTACACTAAAACTTTTAAGTATTAGTATGAATTTGGGAATTACAAATTTAAAGTGATTTTACTGAATCACCCTAAAAAAAAAAATGCTTTTCCATTTAAAGATTTTTTATAGCATTTGTAAATACGAAGTATTTTTATTATATATACTATTATAAGAATAGGTAGCAAAGAAGTAGAATTGTTTTCAAGCCTTCTGCTAGATGCTCAGTGTCATAACTGAATAGTTATGATACAGAGAAAGCACGGGGATGATTTCTTACGTGGTAGAGTTATCAGCCACCTGTAATGTGGTAGTACTCAGATGGAAGTATCCGAAGAACTTGGAATGGCCCAAAGATTTATCTTTAGGTTTTGGGACCGATTCTTAGGTGACGGAAATATCAGTAGACGTTACAGTACCGGTTGCCACCGAGTTACATTGCCAAATAAAGACTGGTATTCAGCAGTAATTTCTAAACGAAGTAGATCATCTGACCAATCTCATTAGTAATTTGTAGCCACGGATATGACACTTTTATGACAAACCACGTACACTCATTTCTATATACTCGCAGACCGTTCAAAAGTGTTCCGCTCATTGCCACTCACTGCCGCCAACGATTATCACAGAGAACATGCATTGTGGATATTGTCACAGCGGGCTAGTGTGATGTTTCCCGACATCTTCACGCTTAGCACGCAGTCTGATTTACGTCAGACTTTCACACGGAGAACGCCAGGTATCCATTATCATTAATATAACATCACTCATCTGCACCTTTATGTAGATATCTTGTTTGGGGGGTTTTTAATACTATGTTCCAGAACAGATCTGTATGTTCATATTGCATTAGGACATTGATCTGAAGCAACATGTACGTTTATTTAGGGGTGCTATTAGAGCAGAATTTGTGTTTAAGGATGGCAACACCCGTCCTCACCGAGCAAACATCGTAAGCGATCTGAGGATACCAACAGTTTGGAATGGCCAGCATTCTCACCTGACTTGAATCCGATATAGCATGCGTGAGACATGCTTTGCCGATGACTTGCAGTTTATTAATCACCTCCTTCATGTCTACCGGAGCTTTGGAGACCATTAATTGCAGAGTGGAGTAATCTTCCTCAAGATCATGACTCAATAATTTGATACTCAGCATGTCTAGACGTTGTACGGACTGTATTTACCATCCTACCAACCATGTAAGATTATGTTTTTGTGAAAAAAGTATTTTTTTTATAATCGCTCTATGAAGCAAAAATCATAAATTTTATGAGTATTATCATACACACACCACCTTTTCGTTCTTTATCTTTTGTTTAATAATTAAGAATGGTTGTTTTGTTTCAGAAACTCAATTTTCCTGAGCTGGCATTATCTCTAATTTATGGGCATGAGTGTAATTTAAATGAGAATTTGAAAAAAATTCTTTTTACATTAATGCTAATTTCTTACGAAAAAAATTAGTTTAGAAAATGTGTTCAGTATTACGAACTTTATAGAATTAATCAAATATCTATAGGATAATTTCAGACAAAGAGCTGAAATATTTAATGCATTTTAAAATCAATAACAAATATATTTCTATTTAAAATAATAGAATTATTATAATAGGAACATTAAAAATATTAACAATGGGAATTCTTTATGTGATATAATAAAGTACATCAAATGTTTACTTAATGATTTGAACACGTGGTAATGTTTTATTGCTTTATGCTGTTAATATCAAAATTATAAGTTTACGTAGCTTGGTAATGATTTTTAAACCTAACATTCGGTAAAATTAAATGTAAACTTCAACGCACTGAAGAATTTTAGTAGATCATTTAATTCCTTATTTGATTAAGCTCTATTGCGCTCCATTGCCTAAAATAAATTTTAAACCCCTAAATCTTTATAGTTTAAATTAATTTTTTTTCAAAGAAAATTAATTTATTTCACCGCTTGAATTATGATATCGGGCAATATAAAAGGTAAAAATTAATCTCTGTTTAAATAATATAATAATTTGAATGAAGTAGTTTTTAAAGAAAACTATAGCGAAATACTCTTCGGAATTAAACATTTATTTAGAAATATTAAGGGGTCACAGGGGTGTTAATCTTGGATTTTTTCGAATTTTCGAAAAAAATATATGTTCCTCATTTTCTTTTGAACATTTTGATACCAACCACGTGATAGTACTACAAAAACTTCGAAAGTTATTCGAAAAATTCCAAACAGCAATTTAGTAATAACAATGTTTAAATGGCTACATGCCACACCCACTTTTTCTTGATTTCCGCATACGTTTTATTTTTCTGTTTTTAAAAAGTCTCATGAAATATTTTAAACACTTGCTTAATTGAGAAGGAAGCTTGCAACTCAACACACGCTTTTTTAATGTGTTTTGATTCTGTTTTGGTAATGCTAGCACGTTGTTTGCAATAACTTATCGAAATTCAAACCAGCGTTGTTTAAAACCGTTTATCAAAGTTGAAAACAATTCAAAATTCTCGATTGAAATGGAAAATACTCATCGTAGACCTTCAGGTAAACGTCCTAAGAAAAGAAGATTTAGAGGGAATCAATTCATGAAGGTATGTTCTCATACATATGTTGCAGAAAGGAAAGATAAAAGTAAGTGTGCTTCCAGTAATAAAATCTCAGAAATTCAGACTTCATTAAAGTCAAATCTTGTTAAGGTAAGTGAAAAAACTTCAAAGGATATCGTATTTTTGATTTTATTTCAACTTTTAGCTCTATTTTATCAGTATCATGTTGTTTAAAATGTCATAAACCATTAACAATTAATGAAAAGTCCACTCGTGGTTTATGTTCGAATTTTGAAATACGTTGTAAAAACTGTGGGAGTGTTTGTACTTTTTCAAGCTGTGAAAACACTGGGAATAAAAATAATGCTCCAGAAATTAACAGAAGATCTATTTTAGCAATGAGATGCATAGGCCAAGGTTTAGAGTCATTAAAAACCTTTTGTGCTGTAATGAGTCTTCCTAATCCTGTTGAACAAAAATCATATGATGTTATTAATAATAAACTTTCACGTGTTATGAAGGAAGTCGCTGAAGAAAGCATGAAAAGGGCAGCTGTCGAAGAAAATTCTTCGTCACCTGATAACCTTTTAACGGTAAGTGGTGATGGTACCTGGAAAACAAGAGGACATTCATCGTTGATTGGGTATGTACTGTAATAGGGGGCCGAAACAGGTAAGGTTTTGGATAGGGAAGTGTTGTCCTCATTTTGCAAAGGATGCGACAGTTATAAAGGGGTAAAATTTGGTATCAAGTACAATAAATGGCAAAGAGTGCATAAGATTTCATGTAGAAAAAATTATTCTGGCTCTGCTGGTAAGATGGAGGTTGACGGGATGTTGAGGATTTTTAATCGATCAGAAAAGCTTCACAACCTGAAATATTCGAACTACATAGGAGATGGCGACACAAAAACATTCAATGCCCTTTCTGAAAACAAGCCATACGGTGATGACCATCTTATTCAGAAAATAGAATGTGTAGGCCATGTGCAAAAGAGAATGGGTACAAGACTTAGGAAGCTTAAATTAGTATATAGTAAAAAGAAATTATCTGATGGTAAAACTATTGGCGGTAAAGGTAGGTTAACTGATAGTTTAATTGATAAACTTGCGCATTACTATGGTAATGCTATTCGATGCAATTCTACTAGTGTAAAGGAAATGCGGAAAGCCATTTGGGCTGTTTGAGGTCATTCTTGCAGCACGGATGATGAACCGATGCACTGGTTTTGTCCTACAAATCCAAATACATGGTGTAAGTATAATGCCGCAATTAATAATAATTTACAAAATTATAAACACAAACCCTCAGTTGCTAAAGCTGTTCGAGATGTAATTAAGCCTGTATTTGCAGACTTATCTCATCCGGCACTCCTGAAGAAATGTTTAGGAGGTAAGACACAGAATCCTAATGAAAGTTTTTAAATTCATTAATTTGGAAGTTTTGTCCTAAGACGATTGGTTCTAGTCTTCAGATTGCAGAGATTGCTGCAAATCTAGCAACCAGTGTTTTTAATGATGGAAATCAAATACTAATTACTATTTTAGAGAAATTTGGCTTGAAAATTAACAGAAATGTTTGTGTGTCCTTGGCTGAACGTGACAATCGTCGAATCTTTACGTCAAGACAGAGGCGCTTAGAATCATCTTTTGAAGCTCGCATAGCCAAGAAAATTAAAAAGAGTGAAGAAATTGAGCTGTTTCAGAAACAGGAAGGTATATCTTATGATCTTGGAGCATTTTAGCATGTAAGTTTTTATATTTATTTTCTCAAATTCAATTTTAAAACTTTAAAGCCCTTTTTCTCAGTTTGTGTTTTTTTCAATTACGCGCATTGCATTTCAAAAACTATCATACTTTGATGTATAAAAATTTACAGAATTATAAATTCTATCATAATCTTCAAATCCTAGCTATTTATAGTATTATAAATTTTTAATTTTTTGAAATATTTCAACAAAAATTGAATTTTTTAAAAAAATTTAAAAAATGTATTTTTTTATTTTTAAAAATATTATTATTTTTTTTATTTATATAAGATAAGCTAGCATGTAACAAGGATATATTTGACTTTATAAATCAACTTATTGCTAGTAATTAGAATTATTATTGCAGAAAATATCATGCGCGTCGTAAAACTTACTATTTGTTTCTTACAAAAAATTTTCTTATTTTTATGTGCTTATTATTTTTAAAATTATGATTATATTTTAGATATTTATACTTTTTTGAAACTTTATTCCTTTATAAAAAATGTGTGAAAGAATCAAATTATTTCATTTTAATCTCAAAGAATTATTTCTAGTCGAAAATTTTTTGTATTTTGTGCTGTCGAAACATTTTTAACACCCCTGTGACCCTTAATATCAGGATATTAAAACGATAAAAACATTACCTCCTCAATTTGAACGAAGGAATTTCCATGCCATTTTCAGCATTCAATCCATTCAAGAGATCTATAAAATTTAAAATTCATCAGATAATATAAAAAGCGTCTAATAAATTAAATGCATTTTATTCAGGACAGAAAGACATATTTAGAGTGATTCATTTAGCATTAAATGTATTTTTATATGAAAATGACGTTTTTTTTAAAAAAATAATCAATTCAAAATTAGCCATTGAAATTTTGATATATGCACAGAAAAAAATCCAAAAAACTTTAAAGGTGAAATAAGGCCTATAAAAAAACAACTTAGTATCAAAATTAAAAGTTAAATTGACAATCAGTAATACATTGCTGGCCACCGTAAATGCAACACCAAGAAAAACAAGAGATAGCCTAACAAAATTTATTTTGTAGATAACATGCTGACCACGTATCAAATGATTAAATTTATAGACTTCTGTGAAGTGTGGTTCCTACCAAAATCAGTAGCCAAAGTAGCCGCCATTGTTGGAGATCACTGCTGCTGCTACATGCCTCCGCATTGATCCAAACAGAATTTGGATGTGTCCTTGGGGTACAGCAGACTAAGCAGTTTCCACATGTTGCCAAAGTTGATTCTGCTGCTCACATCCTTCTTACAGCGCACCATTGGTGGCGGAGACGTCTGTGGTTCTGCTTCAAGGGTAGACCAAGCAATGGACGTCTTGCGGATTGACCACTCTGCTGTAAACGGCGTTGAATGGTACGCGCAGACACTGAATGATGCGTTACAGACTCAATGTGTTGTGCTATGGTTCGTGATGTGACTGAGCGATCCGTCACTGCTATGCGCACATGTTGCCTGTCCTCACGTGAAGTGGTGCACTGAGGTGGATGCGATCGACCACGTCGGTCCGTTGTACCCTCCTGCATCCAACGGTCACATATCCGCATTACAGTTGTTTGATTTCGTCCAACACGACTTCTGATTTCCGTGAAAGATAATTCACAATCTCGGTAGGCCACTATCCTTCCTCTGTCGAACTCGGATACTTGATCAAAAAGTAATCACTGTTTTCTAAGGTACATAGCTGATCGATTTTGAAAAAAACCACAAGAAAAACACAATTGCCCAACTAGAAATCGTCGAAATCTCCACGCTTTAAATAGCGTTTTCAGATGGCGCCACATGCGCGCGTGATGTGTGTCTGCGCTGAAATTCTAATCATTTGCATATCTCATCTCCGCTTATGCAAGTTGTAAATTTCATGTTATTTGCAAGCTTCCTTCAGGGTGTTGCCATTTCGGTGGTCAGTAGCGTATTTATAACCAAATAGGTTGCATTTAAAATTTGAATGCATGGTTAGTAAAAATTAATGATAAGTTTGATCTAAAAATAATAGCGCATATTATAATTTTTTAGGGTTTTTATCAATTAAAAATTCCTTATATATTATATAAAATTCTTTTTGTAGAAGGGTGAAATTAAATGTATTCAAATTTTTCAATATGTTAAGCAATATTACAGTCTACAGAATATTGTAGTCTGTAAGAATTTTAATAATTCCTCCACAAAAAAATTTATATTAAAATTTAGTTTACATGAATGTTTGATTTTCCCCCTAAGAGTGCAGGGTTTAGTACATTTAGCTTCTTTTAGGTTATATACTATGTGACCGAAACGGGAAACAAAGATTTTTAAAACAATTGAAACAATTTAAACTGAAAATAGAGCTTTTCAAAGTAAATATATAAATTTCATAAAATCATTTAAATATATAGGCATTTCATCTAAAAAAATAATTTAATACCTTTTCTTACTAGAACAAATACTGTTTCAATCCATATTTAAATCAATTTTTGTTTTCTTGTTATTTTTTTCTTCTATTCGTTGAAACATTATTAAAATATTTCTAATACAAATTACTTTTTAAATGTTCCATTTAGTTTATTTAAATTCGGACTTATAACATATGGTTCTTAATAAAATGGAATCTGAATTGATTTGGTTTTTATTTTACTGTTTACTATTCTTTGAAAATTAAATGGAAACTAAAGCAATGAACAGAAAATTAAAATGGAAGAAAATTGTACAGAATATATTACCTGTTATTGAATATTGTGATTGGATCTTGACGTTTGTTTTATTCAAATGTAATTCTTCTTGGCTTACTTTGAAACTTTGGATATAACCAACGATATTGAAGATTTTAGTTGTCCATTTATTACTGAAAAGAATAAAAAAGAAAAAATAGAACTATTAAACAAAAATACAACAAATAGCATTATATATGCATCTATATATATATATATATATATATATATATATATATATATATATATATATATATATGCATATATATATATATAATATACATGCATATATATATAATATACATGCATATATATATAATATACATGTATTCATATATTCTACGTAGATTTGGTTTATGTAGCAGATACGCATTACTTTTAATTTTTTCATCAGAGATAAAAATAATTAAATTTTTTTGGTAAGTTATGATTTTTGCGTTAGATTAATTCTTGTTTCAATACATAAAAGATTGTACAATTTTTCAATAGTCATTCATATTAGGTGTTTTGTTTGAAAAATTTCTGAAAGTTTTCACATGTTATTATTGGGTTTAGCTACATTTTCCATCTAAATTTTTTTTTATTTCTTCACTTCTTACTATACTGTTAGAAACTTTCTGCTGAAGTGGAAGGCTAGGATCCTGTAAAGGACGGTTAACCCTATTTCACTGTTCTATATTTATATTTCTTCTCTATTTCTAGTTCTAGTTTTTCTATTCCTATTCTAGCTCTAGAAAACATAATAATTTTCCATTTTTATCAATTGACCTTTTATATGTTTACTTATATTTTTGAGGATTGTTTATAGTTTTTCAAATACATTTTTGTCCATTCTTTGCTTTGTAGGATTTACAATTTGTACATATTCATGTTATTTTATTTTATTATATATTATTTTTGTTATTTTATTTTTTATATTATTTTTGTTATTTTATTTTATTATATTACTTTGTTATTTTATTTTATTGTATTTTAAAGACTTTTGCAATTATCGGAAATTTTATAGAAATTTTTTAAGCTTCAAGATTTCCGAATTTGTGTGTGTCTGTTTTTGTTTAATTTTTTAAAATGAATATTAATTTACATTATTTTTGTCTTTTCTCTTAAGATTATTTTTTTAATCAATTTTCACGAAGTTTTGGTAACTGATGCCTTTCATGCAATTGTAATACTTTTGATTAGACGAACGAAGACCCTAAATAATATTAATTCTTTGAAAATTTATTAACACATTGCATGTGCTGATAATAATCATTCTGGAAAAGACCGTGAAGATTCTTTTTTATACGAGTATTTATATTTATGCAATAAAACGTTCAACTTTGAATACAAAATCCTGCAATAGCTTTTGTATGATTAAAAAAAGAATCCGTGCTATTTCTTTCATCTAAATTCTTCGCAAGATGGGGGGAACTTGGATAAAATACTTGACGTCTAGTCATTAACCCCTTGGGTAGGTGCGTACTCGATACTAACGTTAATGGTAACGCGGGGAGACTGGGTCTCCCGAATCCGTTTTTTATAAATATTTTTATTGTACACGATAAAAATCATAAAATTCCAGTGAATAATTTAATTAAGAGCAACTACTTTCCTAGTTTAAAGGATATTTTAATTTTTCCTTGATAATTTGAGAAAAAAATATTAATCTAACTGAGCAAAGAAGTTTCAAACGTGCATGCCTTTAATAAAGGACACAAACCACAAACACTTTTCGCTAACATTACAGTAATGTTATTTTCATGTAAAACTGTCATATGTTGTTATGAGTTATTGTAGTTTTATTGTCCTTTCACATGATCGACAAATAACATGTTGAACTTTTTCTTGCATGTGTCTTTTTGACAGGAAGAAATGTGTCTTGTTCTACACTTATGTCCTTATATTTTTCTTGATAGAATTCTTTAGGTAACATTTGAAAATTTTCGTTTGTACTTAAACGTTACACATCCATCACTATTCTTAAATTTACTTTTGATCCTATGATTAATATGCATTATTTAAGTAGGTACTTCCCTTGCTTGATCATTTTCAACTTATTTCAATATAATCGCACATATAGCATTTCTTTATTTTATATTCTGCTCATTTACATTCATAAACAATAATAAGTCATACAACACAGCAATCAAACGCATACCCTACTCAAAGAGGGAAAATGTATCATCTTTTTAGAAAATATTTTGGAACAAAAGTGGTTGCGCTGGGAACTCAGTCAAAGCAAGTAACTTCAGATTGTAAAAAATCGTTTGATAAAATATGCGATAAACACAGCCTAGTTCCCATAAAGGCTGTCATATAGCAGGATACTGTCAAGGTAATTGGTAACAAATAAACAATTTTCCCAGAGTTAACGATTTCGTGAGCCTGGGGTTACACACTGTGCTCTGCGCGTCTGCTCCCGGGTTAGCTGGACAAACTTTTGTAACCATTAAAGGGGGGGCTGTCCATTTTCGTCCAGTTGTATCGGTGTGAAGTACTACAAGAAAATGGTACACTGTTAATGGGTGTTCACGATGTTAAATATTCCCTTACCCCACAGTTTACTCGGGTATTCAGAAGTCCTTGAACAAGTAACACTGGTGTCAGTGCTAGTCATTGGGGTACACAGATCTGTCTTAAGGGTGTAGGGTTCCATTCTAAGAAACACGTAGACGAAAGCACCTTGGGGTAATCTCTACGGTAATTGTTTATTGGCTAGTGGGAGGGGGAAGGGTGTTGAACCCTCTATCCCACTCTTTGTATACGCTTTTGGTGTGAAAAATCACGAGTAGTATCATGCTTTTCACTCACTGCGACATCACGTGTTCTTTTTAACATAGAAAATTCCAATGTTATTTATAGGACTACTTGGCTTATCTTAAACACAAGCGAGTGAAACCTGTCCTCGCACATGATAAGACAAGAAGAAAAACCCTGATTGACCAAGTTATGCCGCACTCACAATTCAGATCTCGTCTTTTAAGCTACTTATAGCTTTTTGGACTATTTATAGGCCCATTTTAACTATTCGCATTGCTTAAAAATAAATTTTTCAACATTTTTAAGCTATAATTTTTTTTCACGATCTTTTTATTATACTAGGCAATAGCAAAAAGTATCTGGATCACTCTAAATGTTACTTCCAGTAGTTAGAGCTCGACAGGGTTTTATACTCCATTTTCGACCAAACAAGTATCATTTTAGTATCATTAAACACCTTTTTTTCTCCGGTATACGCTTTCCTTTCAGCGAATAGTTTAATTCTTGTGAAACCCATGATTGATTTATTTCATTAGTTTAATTCAAATTAATGTCTTAATGTTGTTTTACTGGCATATTAATCATTATTGCTAAATAAAGTACTTGAAAAAAGATAAAAGTTTTTATTTATTTAATTTTTTTAATAAAGTATTTCATCCAATTTATTTTAGCCGCAAGAAAAGTATGCAATTTACGCCTGATACGTGAATGCCTTATCATGACCTATATTTAAAATGAATGGAAGAATTGTTATGAATGTTAAATTAAATGAAAGACTACATTAAACAAAACGTAAAAAAGGAACATTGTTCTTTTTTTTTAAATATCGTTCTGTGAAATAAAGATTTTCTCAATGCAATTATCAGGAAAGGGTACTCACAACATTGAAGCTCCCCCCCCCTATATTTCCTCTTCTTTTTTAATATGATTAAGAGAATAAACTCTATTGTTATTTCGGATTGTTTTTCAAAATCATTATCAAATTTTTCAAATAAATGTTTAGTTTAAAATAAAATAGCCACACATATCTCGTTTAACAGATAACAAATTAATGGTTCTAAAGAGTGTTTTTTCCAGGTATAGAAGTTTAAGTTGGCATTACTTTCCAAGATGGCGACTGATTTAACAGCTGTCAAGTGATTTATTCTCAGTTTGGTTTGGCAATTCGTCAAAACGATCATCAAGCAGGGCGTAGATTCGTCGAATGGGCCCAAAACGAGATTGCCGTTGTTCCCAATTTTCATAAGCGAATTTTGTTTAGCAATGAAGCGCACTTCTGGTTGAATGGCTACGTCAACAAACAAAACTGCCGCATTTGGAGTGAAGCTAATCCACAACTGTATGTCGAAACACCGTTATATCCAGAAAAACTGACTGTTTGGTGCACTTTATGGGCTGGTGGAATCATTGGTCCGTACTTCTTCAAAAACGATGAAGGCCACAACGTTACAGTCAATGGTGATCGGTATAGAGCCATGATTACTAAATTTTTTCATTCCTGAATTGAACAATCATGATGTCCAGGAGCTGTGGTTCCAACAAGACGGCGCAACATGTCACACAGCTCGTGCCACAATAGATTTATTGAAAGACACGTTTGGTGACCGCCTAATTTCACTTTTTGGACCTGTGAATTGGCCTCCAAGATCTTGTGATTGAACACCACTAGAATATTTTCTGTGGGGCTATGTAAAGTCATTGGTCTATGCGGATAAGCCACAAACGCGTGACCATTTGGAAGACAACATTCGCCGTGTTATTGCCGATATACGGCCACAAATGTTGGAAAAAGTCATCGAAAATTGGACGTCCAGATTGGACTACATACGGGCCAGCCGTGGCAGTCATATGCCAGAAATCATATTTAAAATATAATGCCACAAGATTATCTTTCGAATAAAAAAAAATTCATGTCAATCGAATAATACATCGTTGCTTTATTGCAATTTAAAGTTCTATACTTCTAAAAAAACACCCTGTATTTCTATAGACCTAGAAAACAAGGCAAAATAAAATTCTCTCATATTCTTATATTATTTCTTTCTTTATATTCAATAATAAACCATTTGATTTCTAAGTACAGCTTGTTAATAGCAAATATCATTTGGAAATAAAAATCCGTTCATTAAATTCGAGAAATATTTTTAATGCATTCAGATAACATTATGACACACACACACACACACACACACCACATATATATATATATATATATATATATATATATATATATATATATATATATATATATATATATATTATCTGAAGCATTTTTTTTCACAGTTTGCAAAGGATTATCGTTGGGAATATTTCACTTTTTTTCATTATACGCAAATTTAAGCAAACCTTAGTCTAAGAAAAGAACTGTGTAGTTTTAAAAAGAGGTTTGTAGGAGACCATCTGTTGTTTATTCAAAGCAGATCAAATAGGAACACCAATCTCTAACTAATTTTAAATTTAAAATTAATATTATTTCATCTACAAAAGTAACTAAAGAAATACGAAGATTTTTTTTCAAAGGTGAGGTAAATCCAAGTTTCAATATTAAATTAATATGTTTAAAATTTAAAGATAACAGCTTACATTTTTTGCTTAGACGTATGCACTAAGATATCCTGAGACTCAACATTTAAAGTTCTTAGTATTTATCGTAATATATTTAGTTTTAAAAATAGGAAAAGATTAGTAAAAATGTTCTTTTCCTTTAATTTTCGCTCTTTTTTTTGAGTATTTTGTTTTAAAAATAAAATTTCGGTAATATACTTCTCTTTTTTTATTTATCCTTATAACTAATGATCTTCACGATATGGAATAAAAATACTAAAATAGTAGTTTTAAATTTTGTTTGACAAAAACTTTTAATATTTCTCTTTTTCTTACTTTTATATTAAATTCCAATTATCATTATTCTTTCACTAGTATTTTCATTAAATAAATTAACATTCCTTTTCTTCTTTTTAAATTATGTGGAAGAATGAGTTAAGGATTTTTTTATATGGCTATTCACGTATTTAAATTTCTTGTTTCAGCCTTTTAAGATTTTTCATAAATTCATTACTTTAGGATTTAACACTGTGAGGAACTATTTTCAATTCAACTATTTTTTTAATATTTTTTTTCCTTTTTTACATTGTTATTGTTTTCTCTTTTTATGGAAATTAAAATAGCAATGAATAATTAATACGTTGATTAATTAAATACCTTTAAAAATACATCGTATATAACCTTCATTTTAAATTCATCAAGGAAAAATCACTTTTTACATAGCTCCTTGCTAAGTTTTTGCATGAACGTAGGAAATACATTTCATATTTTTTTTTATAACTAGTGCAGCAGTTAATAAACTTTGTCAGCCTTTGACTCCGTTTTTAAATCAGCCTGACATCGCGGACCCCCAAGATTCTGATCACGCCTCTTTGATTTACAATACAGGGTTGTGTGAATTTAAGGTTTATCTATAATGCTAAGACTTCCTCTACTACTTATACATACCTTTTTCAGCACATTTATATGTTTCTACAATATCTTTTGAAAATATTACGTTATAGTAAGTTAAAAACAAACTACATTGATGTTCTTCATTAAAAGATTTGTGTGTGTGTGTGTTTTTTTCTCTCTCTCTCCATATATATATATAAATCAGTGGCACACACAATTGGGGTCCGGACCCCCTCCCCAAACCCCTTTTTTGATTGATTATAATTCCATGTATATAATACGTAAAATTTATTAAGTATTTGTTATTAATGATTAATTTTATTAATGAATGCTAATTATTTATTCAGTAATTAGTTTTTTTACTGTATTTTGTTCCCGAAAATCGACAAAATGAAAAGGAGCATGATACAAGAATGGTGAACTTTTCGACCCCGGACCCCCACCCCTCCCTGAAAATTTTTTGAGTGCACTACTGATATATATATAAGATGCTTCAAATGATGAGATCCGGTCAGTGCGTTTTACTGCATTGCACATAAGGTGGCACCACGTAACTGAGTGTATGGTGGCAACACCTAACTCGTGTGCACCGTTTGACGTTTCATAATGACAGTGTGGTTTCCCGCCAAAGAGAAGGTGGTCACACTAGTTATCATCCACTATTGAGCATGCAGGCGAGTAAGAAAGATCAATGAGGAATGAGAGAGTTGGAGACCATGAAATGCATCGACGGATGAAGGCTGTTTACGTTGAGTACAATCTGTGTCGTTCAAGTGCTGTGGAATGGCGCAAAAGATTTCACGAGGGACAATGCGGGGAAGACGGCATTGCAGCAGTTTCGGTGGAAAACGATGGAACATCCACCGTACAGTCTAGACCTTTCACCGTGCGATTTTCATGTTTTTGAATCTTTAAAATGAGCTATTCGTGGGCATCGATTCACAACTGACGACGAAGTGTGTCATACAGCAGCCTACTAGCTTCTTCAAAGATGGAATCGACCGGCTAGTGTCGCAATGGGACAACAGAGCCAACAGTTTTGGCGACTATTTTTGAGTATGTATACTGTATATAGCTACATTTTTGAGTTAATAAAAAAAATGTTACCGTTACTTTTCAATTGTAACCGGGTTTCATTTGAATGTCCCTTATATATATATATATCTATATATATATATTCACAAATGAAAATACTCTGTCCTATATATATATATATATATATGGCGATTCACAAATGAAAATACTCTGCCATATATATATGGTAGAGTATTTTCATTAGAGGTATTTTAGTTCTTCAGTCTATTCAGTCTATTATGGCACATCTTTCCCTTTTTCCCAGAAGTCTTTTCAGAATCTATAAAAAACGTCTACGAAACATGGTTGTAGAACTGCTGAACAAGTGTATATATTTAACTTCATTTAAATAGAAATAAATAAAATCCCAAAGATTATTAAATTTGCATTTATAATAAGGACATTTCTTAGAATCCTAAAGTATAAAAGCATATCTAAATATAAGCTCACATTAATGAATAATTTTACGACTTAGCAAAGATGGTCAATCATTTAGTACTTCGCAAATTGCATTTACTTTCATTAACGCACCTTCGGACTTGAGTATTTTTAGAAATTATGGCACATACCACCTTTTTCACATACAAAGAACAACAAAAACATTTGACCAAATCTAACAAAAGAAACTTGTTAAAGCTGGAACGCAACTTTATGAAAAATAAATTAACAAGATAGTTAAAGCATTAACTATCTTTTCTAAAAAACCGTTCCAACAGTTGTTGTTCAACTACAAATATGTAATTAGGTCAAAAATAACTACAAATATACACAATTCAGCTAGTCCATTACTTTGTTTTCGAAACAAGTTTTGAGTTACATGAAGATCTTTTTTACTTGTAGTTGAGTTAAAAATGATGAGTTAAGCAGAAAACATATAGTGAAAACAATAAATAAATTATCAATGCAGTTCTAAAAGCAAAAACACAAACATCCTGAATTATCATACTTAATTTCAAAATTTATTCGCTCTTTTGGTATACCGTCCTAAGATGAAAATGTATGCTTTATAAAGTATTTTAAGTGATATTTCTATAATTTATATGGTAACAGTGGTGCAAAAAAAAGAAAACATATTTTGTCTAATAAGAATTCATATTTTCTTATTTAAAATACAGTCGCATAAAATTTATTTTAATTTTGGAGAAACTGTCTACGTATTAAAAAGCCTTGAAGTATATCTTAACTTAAAATCAGGCTATATAAGTATCAAACAGAATATTAAGTCAATTTGTGTGTTTGAATCTTGTAATATAGTTACTTGTTGTTTTCATGCAAACATTTATGAATTCATAATATAAAGATTTATTTAACATAAAATACAAAACTTTTTTTTTTGTGTGAAATTACAATTTTCAATATTATGTTACATTCCTGAATAATCATTGTAATATAAGCCAAATGATGATGACAGTCTGTAAAGTAAGCAATTTCTTAAGAGTTTGATTTCAAACTTTTATATTACTTTAAGAAAAAGGTCAAATAAAAAAGTACTATTTCAATTTTATAAATAAGATTAGAAACAAAGCAAAATATTTTGTGTGTTTACATTATATTGTTAGGTATATAGCAAAAACAAAATATTTCTAGATTGCATATTGTGAATTTTGAAGGAAAAGTAAAAAAAAGTGAAACTAAGAAAGTGAAATTTGATTCTTATTAGAAATTTTAATCTTATAAGCTCCAGCGAACTCATCAAATTTACATAACGTAATATATGATTTTTTTAAAAAAAATATACCATATCCTTTACAGTTCATTTCCTACGTTAATGAGATATTAACAATGACTTGCCAAAGAAAAAATACTTAAGTAATGAAGGACAATTGGTTATAGTTTTACTATTATGTGGTCGAATTCTTTTAAATTTAAAAATTGTGAGTAGAGTATTTTGAAGAAAATCAATAAAACTTTTCTTTTATTTCAATTATTATCTTTCTATAATATTTTTTTAAAAAAGAAAACAATGTACGCATTTAACTTATTTATAATATTACTAAAAAATTCTAGTGAAAGAATCAGAGTCAGCCAGGTTTCCTACACTGTTGAATAAAATTTTCAGACATACAAATTCCTACAATATGTAAAATTCCAGGCATCGATTTTGTATTAGGGATGGATCAGATAAATATTATACAGCCAACTTAATTTACTGTATCAAAATATTTCGTCTTATGTCCAGCATTTTTAATTGGAATTGAACCATTTTAATAAATGTGACGAGTAAAAAAGAAACATTTGTGAGAAAGATAATTAATAACAACTTAATGAGTAATAACTGAATTTTTCTGAAGATTCTTACTGAAATAACTTCGATCAATATCTTAAAGCTTGTAATAAAAAATGAAGAATGTTCAAATTATGAAAACTGACTGATAAAGAAATGGATTATTGTACGCTTGGATTTTTCATATCTAATCACAGAAATCAAATGGTACAATCAAGCATCTCAATATTTTTACCAAAGTTCAAAAATCTTTACATAATGATCAAAGTAATTTTTCTTTGCTCAGTCTAAGAGCGTAAATTACTTTTTCAAGTAGTTATCCACTCTTATCTAAGATAAAGCTTTCTGTCTGTATGTATCATGAATTTACAATTGTACTGAAACAAATATGATAATTATTCATATTTATTGCATCAAAAGTTAACACACATAGAAAATATGCATAAAATAATCATACTAATTACCTTTGAAAATATTTTGGAACAGTTCCAAGAAACATTCTTAACGATTCATTGTTCTCTATGAAAGCTTCTCTCCATGATTTCATATCTACCCAAGTTTCATCTAAGTACATCACTATAAATAAATGAAAGATTCTGATCGAAATTAGATGTTGTTTGTTGATGGTAATTTGTACAGGTGATCTAAGTACTGTGGTTTCATTCATACTTTTTATCCTATAATAAATCAAACATATTTTTGTCAGTATTTTTCACATTCAGAAGAAAACTGTATAAATATAAATATATACTCTTTTTTGCTATACATATATATATATATATATATATATATATATATATATATATATATATATATATATATATATATATATATATATATATATATATATATATATATATATATATATGTAGTAAAAGAGTAGCATTTAAGCTAGAAAAATAATAAAATACCTTATTAACCAGTAACCTCTAAACTAAGGTTTTTAGAAAGCTTATTCCTACACCAGTGTTTCTCAACTGTGGGGCACGCCCCCCAGGGGAGCACGATAACCTTACTAGGGGGGCGTGAGCATATCGAAAAAATAAAAGGTTTAAAAAATAATTAAGTTACTGGAATGAATTAAAACAATATACTTTCAGACATAATAAAAATGCACTTTTACTCTGATATAACTTATAGACGATATTAAGTCATCAAAAAAAAACTTCTTCAATACTTAATTAGTTATCTTTGATCCTATAACCAATTAAAAAATATTTCATTTAATTTGCTTTAATCCCATGATGAGATAGTTTTTATTACGTTTTTTAAAACTAACATTATATTCTTTTAGAGAAAAAACATATCCCATATCCAGAATCAAAAAAAATTTAGGAACATAAAAAATTTATCACAGTCATTATTTTTGAAATACTGCAAATTATAGCTGTAATTTGTTTGACCTTCTAAGTTATTGGTACAGTTAGTTATAACCCCTCTCTTATGTGTTTATTTCTCATTTAAGGAAGTTGTAAGTAATGTATTTCTCTGTTGCGCTTTTTTCCATGCAAAACAGTTTTATGATATTTGGAAAACCACGGAGAGCACACACACACTTTGCTGGATTACTTGGCCAAGACTTAGACCAAGATAAGTATTTTCAAACATATAAAGCATAACAATTGTTTTTAGCGTAACATATATATCATAATGAATACACTTTTTACCCGGAAGTGGTCGCGTGAGACACACAGATCACAAAATTGTTAATTCTGGCAAAACTGTTTATTTGTTACCAAAGAAAAATTGAAAAGTCCTTGAAAGTAGGTAAGTAAACTTTCTCTTAATTAATGTATTCACTCGAATAACGATTTGTATCGTGTACAGTAAAATAATTAATAAAAAAAGGCTTGGGTTGACTCAATAACCCCGCTCGACCGTAACGAGTGCGCGCCTGCTCCCAGGTTAAAACATGTTGAAGTCTTTTTGCTTTAAATATTAATAAAAATAATACAATTATTCTTCATCGGAATTTTATATTATTGTTCATTATTTAGCATCAATTATAAATGCTAATTATGTGAGGCTTAAAATTAAAATTCGCTTAAAACTAATTATAATTTAAGCAACCATTTTTAAAAAAAAATTTACATTTTCGTAAACATTGTCGGGCACTAGTCTTTACTCTCTTTATAATACAGCTATTATATCAAGAATGTTTTATTTTCTTACAAATGAACTCCTGCAAAGAGCGGGTACTTTGGCCGGCATACTTTTAATGTATCAGTCCTTCACAGAGTACTTTATAACTAATTAATTAATACTAAATTAAGAACAAGTTTAATAAGTATTAACGACTTCCATGGGCTTGTCTTGCAAAGCAAAGTTTTTATACAGAATGCATATGATTAGAAATTGACCCCCTAAGTTATTTTTCTATATTTAGCAGATATCCATATTTTGTCTTCTAAGCAGTCACCGCATTTTGCAATATGTTCAATTTAAAAATTAGAGAAATGAAAAATAACAATAATTATCCTATTACTTAATTAATTTATTTTTTCGCTTAAAAGTAGTATTCAAAATTTAATACTTATGTTATTTATTTGTATGGTTTATAATTAAGTTCTCGTATTGTAGCTTTAGCGTCAAAGTGAATTATTATTGCATTTAGTGTATTATTAATGTATAAGGGGGGCGCGATAAAAATTGTGATTGAAGAGGGGGGCGCCAGTAATGAAAGTTTGAGAAGCACTGTCCTACAAAAAGAAGTAATGAACTAGTTTTTGAACATACAAAAACATAATAATTGGAATACAAATTATAAATACTGTTAATAAATCACTCTCGAGTTAACTTTTTTATTCACATATTTATAAAGATAATAAAAATAATATGAATAATAGATTATAACAATTTTCATATTATTCTTAAAATACTACATGACACTCTTTTTTTGTTTCTATTATTTTCAAAATTACATTTTCTGCTATTTGTCTTCTCAGACGGAACACACACTCTTACACACATACAGTTTCCTGTTTCAATTTTTTTTTGCTTTATTTTTATGAAATTTTAGGTAATTACTTTATATATAAGGCTTTATCCTTATAGTTGTATCTTTTTGCTACTATATCCATTGATACAATATTCATTCAAAGTACTTTAATTAATTAATAATTTACTATTTGTTTATACATTCATTGGCATAAAAAGTTTTACACACCACGAAAAAATCGTGGGATCGTAATGAAACTTGGCATGAAAATATATGTCGGGCAAACGATTAAAAACGATGTGTGGTTGCCTATTGCGTAATGCCACTACAGGGCACTGAATTTCTTTCTTCTTAGAGTATTAAAAAGGTAAGCAGAGCTTGTTTCAGTGTACTTAGTCGTTTTCAAAGAAAATGCTGATGTAGACATATCGTTACTCAGCCATCGAAGGCAATATGAACAGCTATCATAGATAGAGGAAGAAGTATCCGGATGAATGGAGCTGGGTGGTAAGCTCAGCTAGTAGCTCGCCAAGTTAGTCATTCTGATTTAACTGAGAGGATGTGTTGGGACCAGGAGACACAAGAGACGCCATATATATGGCGACCAAGCACAAGACGCCGTCTTCAAACCAGTCGCCAAAAAGACCAACACTTAATAGGACACGCATGCGTAGAGCCAACAACCTTATTGACTGCGGTCGAGATACGGGCAGCACCATCAGTATGGGCCCATGTGTCTTTCCAAACCATCGCAAGGTGCCTGGCTGAAAGACATCTGGTTTCGTGGCGCCCATTACATGTACTGCCAATAACACCCACCTAACGTCACCTCCTTTTGGAGTGATGTCACGCACAATAGAATTAGACTGCAACAAAATGGAACAGATCGACTTCAAAATGACGAACTTATATTCAATTTGAGCAGTGATTAAAATCGTGTTCGTTGTTTAGGTTCCTTGGTAAACTCTTCAATACTGCCCTAGCTTTACAGCGACCAATCACTCCCCCAGCTGGTGTGATGGTATGGAATGCTATTTCTTACGATACACGGTTACCCTTAATATTATTCCTTCGCACAATGACAGCCCAGTGGTATGTCCATTACATTCTTCAGCCACATGTGCTGTCATCATGGCAGGGCTCCCAAGAACCACTTTTCTACAAGATAATGCTCAGCCACAAACAGCAAGGATATCACAAGACTACCTCCACCACATTAACATCCTTTCCTGGTCTGCATGATCCCGAGATTTGTCACCAAAAGAGAATATATGTGATCATTTGGGATAATAAGTAGGACAGCCTACGAGTTTGGTCGAACTAGAGTTTCGTTTACAGCAACTGTAGAAGTAGATTTCTCTGGACGTCGTACGGTAGTTGTATGTATCAATGCTCACTCGCATCGCATCTTACATTCATGCAAGAGGTGTCCAACAGAGTACTAAAACTTCCGTTCATTTGTACTTTCTTCGGCAAACAAGGATTCGTTTTCTTTGATTTTCTAATCACTTGCTTGTATCAAAGTATTACTTACATATGTAAAATTTCGTTACATTTTGACGACTTTTTCTTGTTGCACACATTTCTATGTCAATGAGTGTATTTGCAAAGTTTAAGCACAAGTGTTTTTTAATCTTGATTTAGATTCTTCAATTTTTTTATTAAATTCTTATTTATAAATTTTCAGTTAAAGAGGAAGTTAGAATCATATGAAGTAAACTTATAACTTACATTACTGACCTAAGTTATTGGCAGCGTTAGAAAACTTAAATTTTTTTCTGTTTAGCTCAATTGACTTTCCTTCATGTATTGGTTTCCTAATTAAAATTTCACTGATCTGATTAACCCCCAATTATTTCTTTTTTATTATATATATATATATATATATATATATATATATATATATATATATATATATATATATATATATATATATATGTCGTAGTCTAAGTGCATAAATTAATTTTACTATGATACTAATTGTATTTAAAATAAGTTATAATTATAAAGTGTGTCTTTAAATTATAATTTTATGTATATATATTCATGTTGGCGTTAAAGTGTGAAATCCGTTATTGCACATAGAAAAAATTGGTGTTTCATAGAATAACTAGACAAGTCAATTGAAGTATTTAAAATTATTGAATTCCACGATTTAACTAGGTATTCTATACAATAACGATTACTTGATCGTTAAAGTAGGAAATACGGTGATGGAAAGTTCTTTAAACCGGTTCTAGCTGCTTCGATAAGGAATTTTCCGATTAGGAACTAGAGAAGACCGAATAAATCAATTATACCTTAGATATCCGTTTTGTATATGCCAGCGAAAATTAATTTTCATTGATGCAATTCCAAATATTGACAAAATGCTTCGATCTGTTGCAACAACTCAAAGTTTTGGTACTGGACAAGGATTTAAAAAGAGTTTGTGTAAAAAAAAAGAAATGTATAATATTGCAAGATGTGCTCGTTTAAAAAATATTAAACAGTGCAATCCAAAGTGTCTACACAGCGATCCTTGCTCTAATAAATAATGAAAAATAAAGTAAGGTATCTCAAAATTTAAATTAATATTCTCTTAGATTTTTGTTTTAAAAAGTTTACACAATGTTTTTTGAAGCAGAAGTCTTTCTTCCCAGCATATATTTTTGTTAATAATATTTAAATATAATCTTTTTTTGCAAAAACATTTTCTCCCCTTTCTGTTTAATTGATATCCGCAATATGGACAAAAATAAATTATATCGTCTGCCTTTCCTTATTATGTATCAAAAATTCATCCGCAAAAAGGGATGAAATGTATTTTTCGAGAGATTTTAGCCATTTATGATCAATTAATTTATAAAATATCTTTGAAATTGTTAATTTATCACTATAATTAGTTATTGCATAAAATACCTAGGTAAAGTATGAATTTTTTCTATTACATATTTTAACTGACTCGCTTAGTTTTTTCATGAAATATCTAGTTTTTCCATAAAATAACTGAATTATACAATTTAACGGTAACATACATAAAATATTTTTCAAAGTGAACAAGGATGGCATATGGATGATCTTGAGTATGGGGTTGTTTCTATCTATTTGTTGTGTTGTTTCTTTCTATCTCTTAGTGCCTCTAAGAATAGGCTGCGTAGAGGGAATTTTGTACGTTAAAACTATTGAAGTAAGATGTGGAATTTTAAGGTATCCGACTACGTTGAAAACGTCATTTTCGGTCAAAAATCACATTTTCTTTTTATTTGATATTTTTAAAATTCAAACAGTTATCTTTCTAAATCTGTTTTGTTTTGTCTGTGCGATAATTAGAAAAAAGTTACAGGTGTTTAAATTATTATTACAGCGGTGAAATTGAAACCGGAAGAGGTGAAATCGAAACCGGAAGTTGACTGCTTCACATGCTTTTTACCCATAATTTTTGCAATTTCAACCCATTATAATTTTAAAAACAATTTCTGGCATTTTTTAAACTAGTTTATTGATAGGCAACAATTTCAATCTTTAATTGGACTTTTTGCGATTGGCAAAAATCTGTTTCTTCTGACCTCATATGTTTTTGTTTTGATTTGAATCTTTCGAATGTTGCTCGCAAATTTCTTCAAAAACCTGATTTTTTTTTTGCTTTAATTGCACAATTTTTAATTGTTAATTGTTTCTGAACATTCTGCTTTTGATATTATCAAAATTGAATCAAATTAACCTCTTGAAAACGCAACTATGCTGGTGAGACATTTACAAAAACAGTGGAAGTGTTGACTTGTAATGTTCTTGACTTGAAGTGCTCAAATTTGTGATGAACGAAAACTGGGATAAGTAAAGGTATTTTTACAGAACAAAGAATGTTTTAGTGGAACATTAAGAGGTAATAGAATATTTTATTTAAATTGGGAAGTGTATTTTCAAGTTTGTGTTTCTCCCAATTGTTTTGAGAACAATCTGTACCTGCATGAAGATTACATGTTTGGACTGACTTCTAATGTGACTTGAAAAATGTTCCGATTAAAGTTTTATCGTCCTTTTTTCAGCTACTGAAAAGCTAAAAAAGCAAAGTGTTATTAATTTGCAAGTTATTTTTAGAAGGTGAGTGATTGAAAGATGATATTTACCTGTGAAAAAGCTATGTGCTAAGCTGAACTGGCCTTGTATGACAAAAGGAGCATTTAGACTTTGTGAAAGAAAGTCTTGTCTGTGCTGCTACACCAACGGCTAAAGATGCCATGAACGACACTGCTTTTTAAGCGAAAAGCATTATAAAATGTTTCAAAATGTCAGTTGAAGAATGTGGAATATTCGTTGAAGGCAGAGACACATGGACATTCATCGCTAAATGTGGTTTCTATAGAAACTTTATACATTGACACTGGGAAATTCTACATTTGGAAATGTTATAAAAGTTTTTTAGAATTCTATAAGTCCAGTCATACATGCGTGTTCCTCCAATCATCTGGGATTTACTTCAAACATAGTGCGTACAAAATCTTTGTATGTTTTTGCACTACGAAATCTTAAATATGTATTTCTTTTGTGATGGTGATTCCAAGGATACTTTTCTGTTAAAGATGTGTATGGTGTCAACAATGTCATCATATGAGTGCATAAGATACTTCTAAGAAAGATTGAGTAGTTGGAAAAGAAAATTTTTAAAAAAGGCGAGAAAAACCTCGGTGAGAAGGAAAAACTTATCAATGTTATGTTTAATAAAATTCTACACTGTTTTAGCACTAACACCAATCACGCCAAAGCTATGCTAAGTGCTACAATAGCAGTATTTTTTCACTGTTGCTCCAACAGCGAGAAACCCATATATGGGCCGTGCCCGATTTGAGCTGAGAACTGGTGTGACTTTCAACGAGGAAACGACACCAGAAAAACAATAAACAGAAAAAATTGTATGTATTTCTGTGAAACTTTAAAATATTGTTAAACCTGTGTACACAAAGCAGAGTGATAAGCAGTTATTATAAAATTGCCTCCACGGTAAGACACAAATAAAAATGTATCATTTAACGCCTGTTTGTGGCAAATCATTTTGAAAGAAACTTTTATCGAGCTAAAACCATTTTCTTTGGGTACCCATATATTACCGTCATTATTTTTAAAATGCTTTCATTGATGTGTTAGGTATTTTGAAAGCATTTGGCATAAATGCAGGGAATTATATACTGCGTGATGAGAGATTTGTTGACATCTTTCGAGTCGGTGACTCGAAACAACATTTTGCCTTTTATAAAATCAACCAGAAAAAAGGAGGCCCAAAGAAAGAAAAAATTTAACAAACTTCCAAAGAGTGGGAGTGTTACTTATAAATCAGGAGAGTTTTAGTAGTATACTTGTCATATTTGGTTTTGAAATTGATTTTATAAAGTTTAAATGCATTTTTCTCAAAACCATTTTTTTGTAAATTTCATGATATTTCAAACATGATATCTAAAAACCTATTAGAGATACTTGTATGAAATTTTACACAAATGTTATTATTGGTATTATCTAGAGAATGACCTACAAGCTAAGAAATTGAAGAATTTTTAGTTATTTTATAGTTGTATTTCTTTCTGAAAGTTACGATAATTTGATTGAATTTCCTAGTTCGCAAGCTCGACTGGCCATAACTTTTGATTCAAAAGAAGTAATTTAACACTTGTAGGTCATTCTCTAGAAATGTGTTTTAAGGGCACAGGGACATCATATACTTTCAAATAATCGATTTTTCAATTTTAGTTCTAAAAAATAGTGCTTATTTTTCTGAATCTAAAAATGTATAATACTTATATGTTTGCTGATAAAATAGCCCTAAAATATGAAAAATAAAAATGTAAATAAATGACCACGCCCCTTTTGACACGCCCCTTTGAACTTTAAATATGTAGTTTCCCCTGTGTTTTATCTATATTAACTTTTGATTGTTTTTTTCGTTTGAATGTTAACCCCGCTACTTTTTAGCCACACTTGTGCGTGAGCTATTGTTCCAAGCTGTGTGACAAAATTTCTTACTTTAAATTTCGGTTTATGGCAATGTTTTGAACCGAGTTCGTCTATTCCGAAGTTTCTTGTGGCATACAACTACTTAATTTTACATTAATATTCGTAAGAAATATTTATTTTTTACTTATAATTATTAATATTAATAAGATTTTAAAAGTATCTTAACTTTTTTTAAACGAGTAATTATGCCAAGAATAAAAAAATTTGGCAGAAGGAAGTATAGTAGCAATCAACATAAAAAGTCTAAATCGACTGAAGAATTGCTTTTGAATTCCGTGGAAAGTGCTTCTAGGAGAAAATTTAAATACCGGATTTACTAAAAGAACAAGATTCTCAAAATGTAAACATAATCGTTGAACTGGATTTATTATCTTCCCTTATGAAAAATCTCTTATGTTGTAAATATTGCTGTTCTTCAGAGAAAATTGAGCTGAGAGAAGATTTAAAAGTCGTAGAGGTTTAGCTGTGAGTTTGGAAATAATTTGTCACAACTGTGGAGAATCGACGAGTACAATGTCATCAAAAATATCAAATAAATGTTATGATGTTAACCTAAGATTGACATATGGAATGAGAGCTATTGGAAAAGGTGGAGCTGCTGCTCGAATATTCTGTGGGCTTATGAATTTGCCTCCACCACCTGCAAAGTTTGAACGCCATAATTCTTTGTTTTTAAATGTTTTAAAAACAATTAGTGAAGACTCGATGAATGCAGCTGTTCACGAAGCAGTCATAGCGAATGATAATAATTCAAATATAGCTGTGGCTGTGGATGGCACATGGCATAAAGAGGCTATTCTTCATTGAACGGAGTTGTATGTGCTACGTCTGTTGAGAACGGAAAGGTTATCGACTTTGAAGCTCTCACAAAATATTGTTCTTCATGTAATGGTAAAAAAACCATGTGAAAATTGTGCTAAAAATTACGAAGGATTCAGTGGGAGAATGGAATGTCGGGGGTATTAAGTATATTTCAGCGATCTGAAACATCACGAAAAGCATGTTATACGCAGTATCTTGGTGATGGGGACTCAAAAGGATTTCTTACTATAAAAAAGAAGCAAAGTATATGGCGACACAGAAGTTGAAAAATTAGAATGTGTTGGCCATGTGCAAAAGCGTATGGGCACAAGGCTGAGAAACATTCTAAAAATGAGCAAAGGCATTAAGCTATCAGATGGGAAAAATATTTCGGGACGTGGACGGCTAACGCTTAAAGAATTGGACTCAATCCAACATTATTATGGGCTAGCAATCCGTAAAAATTTGTCATCTGTGGAGGACATGAAAAGAGCCATATGGGCTATTTATTTTCATAAACTAAGTACTGAGGATAATCCTCAACACGCTTTGTGTCCTCTTGGTGAGGATAGCTGGTGCGGTTATAACCGTAGCATTGTTACGGGGAATTTTATATTCACAAGCATTCTTTACCTGAGTCAATTTTATTGAAAGTGAAAAAAGTGTTTCGGGATCTCACAGAGAAGGACTTATTGAAAAAGTGCCTTCATGGAAGAACACAAAATCCCAATGAAAGTTTTAACAAATGTATTTGGGAGCGAATTCCTAAAACAGTTTTTGTTGGCATTGAAACTTTGAAATTTGGAGTTATGGATGCTGTAATTTGTTTTAACGATGGATATGTAAGTAGGATAAAAGTCTTTGAAGCTCTGGGCATTAAACCAGGATACAACACGGAACGTGCCTTACTTATAATTGATAACAAACGAATTTTTGAGGCTGAACGTATAGTAAATAAAGTGTCATTTGGAAGCCAGAAATAAAAGAAGGTCTTTAAAAAGGAAAATGGATAAACAGAATTTAGATGAAGAAAATGAATACCAAGCAGGGAAATATTAATCAAATCTATAATGTAAGGAGAAATTTTTTGTTAAGTTTTATTATATTTTTTCTCGAATGTTTAATATTTTTAAATTTAGGTACACTTTAAAAAACTATTGTAGCATATTGTTTGAAACCTTTATATATCTAAACAGGATACATGTGCATACAGTGAACAAAATATCTTTTAGTATGTGTCTAATTTTTGAAAATTGATTTTATATGTAAAAAAAAAAGAAAATTAAGATTTTCATAATTTTAAGATTTTATGATTATTTTTAAGAAATTATGCAATTATATAAATATAATTATTTAAAAACAGATTCATTATGTTTAATATGTTACTTTTATATATATTTGTAAATTTTTTTGTATATACAAAGAATATTTTTTTCTAAGAAATGGTACCTATACATGAAAATATGTATTACAAGATCTCGAAAATTATGTTCATGTTAACTAAAACAAAGGGAAGAAAAACATATGAAAATTTAAAATTACTTTTGTAACTCTAGAAAATGGTTAAGGATTATTATTAGTCATATAAAAATAGGCAAGGAAATACTAATTAAGTGTATAATATGTGAAAATATTGTTTTTTTTTAGTTTTTCACTTTTTCTCAAAAGCATATTTTTTTGCATTTAGGTACATTTTTAAAAAACTATTGCACTGTATGATTCCTGATTTTTATACTTCTATACAAGGTGCCTATGCATATAGTGAACCTAATTTTTTTTCTATTAAAATAGTGCCTAATTTTTTAAAAAATTGTTTTATGCATAAAAAAGTAGAAAAATAAAAAATTTCAAATTTCAAAGTTTCATAATTTTTTTAAAGAAACTATACTAAAATTTTACTAAAAAAGGGTTTCACTGTATTTTATGTATTGTTTTATATATGTGTAAAAAATATTTTGCATAAAAAAGGATACTTTTTAAAAAATGGTACCTAAACATAAGTATATATTACGAGTTCTCAAAAATTATGTATTACTTAAATTAAGTAGTAAAAAAACTTTTGGAGTAAAAAGTTATTTTTGTAGTTCTACAGAATAATTAAATTATCTTTATTATAGACATAAAAAAAAAAGCTCTATTGGAAATTTTAAATGATATATGTCTCATAAACAAAGGGTCTTAATTTTGGCATTTTACTCTTTCGAGCATGTCCTGGTTCCCTTAAAAATGTATTGCAGCAATATTTTATGGAAAATATAAAATATTTTAAAAAATAGAGTGTTTGAAAAAATTCCAAAATTTCTTTAAAAATTTTAATTTTTGCAAATTTTTATATACATATATTATTTCTAACTGTACTTTTTATTATTGTGTATAAAAGTGAAACTGAAAATGTAAAAATATTAGGGATTTTTTGAAAACTTAAAAAAAGTCTCCGAACGTAGTCGGATACCTTAAAGAGTGGGTAACGGCTCAAGTATCGTCTTCGTCATTTGCCCTTGATTCAAAATTGCTAGGTCTTTCATTGCAGTGTATATTCGAAGTTTGATTTATTATATTCTTTAAAAAAGATTCATTTAATTTTTTTTTCTAAGCTTTTTACATTTATTCGTTAATTATGATTTGTAATAAATAAGTTCTAAATTAATCTATCTGGCTAAATGTTTAGAGATATGGAGTCACGCATAAGCAGTAAAAGTGACATTGTGATTATTTGTAAATACCTATTAATTTCTTATGAACATCAGTTTTTTTAATATGAGTTTGTTTTTGATCCCCTGGTAAGCGAAATATATTAGAAATATGGAATGCGTTATTTCTATTTTCTAGTATGGTATATTTAGTGCTCTAGTTTTCCCATCAACATCATTACATGGAGACTTTGAAGTCACGATATATTTAAAGCATGTCATATCCATTACTTCAAACAGGTGTCTTTCCGGAATTATTAGACCTCAAATTGAGTGCATGTCAATTACGTGCTCGTTCCTCTAGCACGGCATTATTGATCGATGTTCGTTATGAAATAGTTTACTCGCAACATATTAGAAATAATACTTTAAGATTTTGTTTCTTGCAAGCAATGCAATAAGTATTAAATATGTATTACTATGGCGGACTGGAATACAAAAAAGGTAAAAAATCCTTTTTAGGTTGTAGACTTAAGCGACATTTTAAAATCTTAGTAATATTATGCCGAAATTTATTGATATATTCGATCCTTTTTAGGCACTTTACTTCTAATTTATGAAACTAACTACACTTGTTTTCGAACCCAATATTCTGAGGTATCACATTTATAGAAATGTCACAAAAAAAATATTGGAATGAGTTATATCGAGCTTTGAATTTCTAATGTAAATTTTCAATAATACAATAGGTTAGTAAAATAATGTTCATTCGGGTAATAATTTAGTCCGGGATAAATAATATGTAGACTATAATTTACGTAACAATTTTACATTGTTCTGTTTTAAAAATTAATTCTAGACATGTTAAACTACGCGGTAGAAAACATACCAGAGATTGAAAGAAATATAAATATCGCATCTTCTTAATGATAAACTTTTATATTAAACTAGAAAAGTATTGAAATAAAGTGAAAAAAATAAAATAATTTATACAACACTATTTCTATTTATTTCAAATTAATGTCAAGTCTTTACATTCAAAATACCCAAGTATAGGTACCCGGTACTAGTACTTCTAGAAGAGAGTTATCAAGAAAGGGGGGAAACCAATCTACCATAAGAAGCATGTTAATATTACTCTAAACGGGAAATATGTTGTATATTATATATTTGAAACACATGGTCTTTTAGCGTAGTAAGTGAACAATATACAAATTAGCCTTTGAATGTTATTGTATAGAATAAATGTAGACAAATAAACGATTTTCTTTTATAAATCGATGGAATTTTTCAATTTCTGAGACAATTGAAGATTTTGACATGAATTCTTAAAATATGAAAGGTTGTCTAATGGCTTTAAGAACAAGACACTAATATCTTAATGTTAAAAAAATGGTGATATTAGTAAAAACAAAAATAAAATAAAATACATTTAACGCAATAAAGTTTAAAAAATAGTATACTTTAACAAAAAATTAAAAGATAACGAAGTAATGAAACTTAAATCATGATCCGATAAAAAGAAATAAGTCATAAAAAGAATAAAGAGACATAATTTTTAAAAAAAAGAGAAATATAATATCATCTTATATTCTTCGTTCTTTTCTTAAATAATAATAATGCATAGTGACATGTAAAATACCTTATTTTTTTACTAAATGATAAATTTTACACTGAATGTACTAATTACGAAAATTTAAAAAATTGTCATATATATATATATATATATATATATATATATACTCTGTCGCAAAAAATATATGCATCCAGAAGAAATCAAGCTACAATCGCGAAACTCGGCAAGAATGTAGTCTGGTAAGAGATATGCAAATGATTAAAATTTCGAAGCCAATGAGACAAGGCCAAGTGTGCTATGCGCATATTAGTTGCGCAACTGGGAGAGTTTAAAAGCATGAGTACGAGCGCCGTACGGCGATCCAAACGAATCTGATGACTTTGATAGACGATATTGAGACTTAGGATGCCTCTAAGACGTAACCGGCGGCAGTACGAGCAGCTGACGGACTTTGATAGGGGCCGTATAATAGGCCTCAGAGAAGCAGGTTGGTCGAATAGACGTATCGGCCGCCACCTCGGTCGGAGTGATATGGTAGTTGCTCGGTGTTGGCAACAGTGGATCACAGAAGGTAGAGAGTGTACCGTCGCGGAGGGTCAGGACGTCCCAGGAACACAAATGATCGCGAGGATCGTGCAATCAGAAGAGTGGCCACTTCGGCACCAACAACGTCGCTAGCATCGATTCAACGCCACTTACGTCCTTCCAGACATCCAGTGCCATCAAGAGAAACCATAAGGAGACGACTGACCGAAGTTGGCGAGGAGCCGACGTCCGCTAAGACGCTTACCACTGACCCCACATCATAGGCAGTGTCGACTGGATTTTTTGCCGACCTCGGGCAACTTGGAGTGTGACAGACTGGAGACGTGTCATCTTCAGTGATGAATCCCGATTCAGTCTCAGTGCTGATGACCACCGCACACGTGTCTGGAGGCGCACCGGCCAGCGGTCAATCCGGCATTTATTGTCGAGCGGCATACAGCAATTTCACAAGGTGTGACAGTGTGGGGAGCAATTTCTTGGGACACACGATCATCTTTAGTGGTCCTTCAAGGCACTTTGACAGCTCGCAGATACGTGGACGATATTTTAACGCCGATTGTGCTACCCATGCTATCAAGTCGCCCAGGTGCCATTTATGAACAGGATAATGCTCGTCCAAATACTGCGCGACTCTCCCAACAATGTCTTCAAGGATATGACGTCCTACCATGGCCTGCCAGGTCACCAGATCTTTCGCCAATAGAGCATGTCTGGGAAGGCAACTGCAGCCGTCCCGAGATACAGGAGAATTAACTGCGCAGATGCAAAGAGACTATGGCAGGATCTTCCACAGGGGGTCATAAGTGATCTAATTGAATCGATGCCACGCCGAATTTCGGCTTGTATAGCTTCCAGAGGTGGCTTTACTACTTACTGATTTTTAACCTTTTGCAAGCTGTAACTGCTTAATAAAATGATATTTTGTTCTGAATTTTTAATCATTTGTTTATTTTCATATACTACACTACATGCATACCAAATTTCGTGAATGTAGTTCAATTTCTTCTGGGTGCATATATTTTTTTGCGACAGAGTGTATATATATATATATATATATATATATGGCATGCAGCCAAAAGCAAGGCAGTCTTCTTGCGCAGGCGCAGCAAATCAAAACCAAAACGAAAACTCTTGGACATTAGAGCAGAATTAGAGAGAAGAGAGAACGCGAGAGGTGCGCGAGCAGGCGTTACCTTCTGAATATCATCGTCAAACTTATCTGTAAAAATATCTACCTTTTTAATTAATCTTTGTTAAAGTTTTAAAATAAATGTGAAGTAAGACAAACACGTCTTGGACCCCTTGTTGTCTCCCACAAATTATGGGGGCTCGGCCGGGATCGATAAAATTTCGATTTTGAACCAAAGTCTGGACAATGAACAAAAGCGTCCGTGAGGAGACGCTCCGCCATTTTTCGAAAACTTCGTTCAACCTGTGTAGAGGTTTGAACTCAGCATAAATATTCAACCTGTGTAGAGGTTTGAACTCAGCAGGAATACTCCGCCTGTGTAGAGGCCGGGATTGAAAAAAATTTCGATTTTGATCAAAGTTTGGAACGTGAACAAAAGCCGTCCGTGGAGGAGACGCGCCGCCATTTTTCGAAAACTTCGTTCCGCCTTTGTAGAGGTTGGAACTGTTGAATAAAATAACCTGTGTAGAGGTGTATTTTTCAACGAACCATCGACAAATATTCCGCCTGTGTAGAGGTTGGAACTACAATTTCACAAACACCTGCGAAGAGGTGTCAATTCGAACAATTTCAACTATATTACCTGCGAAGAGGTGAAATCAGTGGAATCAACGTTTTTATTGGATACATCGTACGTGCAGGCAACAAGGGAGCCAAAAAAAAAAGGTAGGATCTTTCCATATTTTTCTAAAATGTATAAAAACGCTCTTAAAGAGGATTTCATAAGAGTTGTTGAGGATCTAGACGGTACTGTGGAGAGTACTGACACTATAGTTAAACTAAAGACTAAAATTGAGAACAGTAGTACATTTGAAAGTGATCCAGGTTTCGTTAAAAACTTTAATTCAAAACTGTATAGATGAGAGAGTATCGCGAAACGAAAGAGAGGTAACTTTAGAAAAACAGAAAATTGAGCTCGCGAAACTTCAGTTAGCAAAATTAGAAAAAGAAATCGAACTTCAAACGGCTAAAAATAAAGCATTAAGTTTAAATCCTGCAGCTAAAGTCGAAGAAAAACAGTCCGAAACTAACATAGAAAATATGATAAAAAGTATAAAAACTTTATCTCTTCCTGTTCCCACCAGATCTGAAAATTTTAATCTGTTCTTCCAATCATTAGAACGCGCATTTTTAACCAAGAAAATAAATGACGAATATAAATCTGAAATTTTAATAAATCTTCTGGGCGAAAGAGCTCATAACGTCTTACTGTATATTAAAGAAGAGGAATTAAATGACTATGAAAAACTAAAATCTATAGTACTCAGAGAATTCCAATTAACCCCTCGCGAGTGTTTAAACTCATTTAAAAATGCTGTAAAATCATCAGGCGAGACATACATCCAATTTGCTGCAAGATCGACGGCAAACTTCCAATATTATTGTTCGTTAAGAAAAAAGTTAATTCCTTTGAATCTCTATGTGATCTTATAATTTCTGATAAATTATTTGAAACTTTAAATAAGGAAACTGCAACTCATATTGGCATTCGAGAAGTAGAAGATTGGTTCAGGCCTATTGATTTAGCTAAAGAGTGCGATATTTATATTTCATCTAGAAGCGGATCCCATAAAGAAATTCCTATTACTTATGCATATACCCAAGACCCCTTTAAAAATAGATCACAAAACTTTAAACCAAAGATTAAAGAGAACTATCCCCGATATCTTGAAAGAGAAAATAAAAATTGCTTTATATGCGGTGATTCATCTCATTGCGCAAGAGACTGTGAGAAGCGTTTTAAACCTAAAGAATCTAACGACCACATCCATAATAGAATAAACGTGAATACTTTGAAAATCGAGAGCGAAAAACAAAATAGCGATGAATGCGCAAATCTTCAATATGTAAACATTTTTGTGGAAAATCAACCCGTAACAGCCTTGATCGATTCAGGTTGCCAGATCCCAGTTTTAAATTCCTCACTAATTAGAGTGCAAACACCTTCCGAAGAAATCATAACATTAAGCTCATGTTTTGGCGAACAGCGAATGGTAGAAGTTAAACCGATAAATCTTTCTCTTAATCAACATTCTCCCGGTATAAGTGTTCGAACGGCGATATCACCGACCTTGACCGAAGAATTTATTATACATCCCAGTGTATATTCTGAAATAGAAAACTAGGCCATGCAAAGAGCGATGTTTTATTAAGTGAAAGTGAATCCTCTTTGAGTGCAGATTATGGTGTTTCTTTTCCAAATGTTTCTGTTTCAAATGTGATAGAAAACTCTAGTTATGATTTGCCATATGTTAAAAACTTTAATACTAGAAATGATTTGAGTTCTCTAATTAAGGATTATAAATGTAATAAAATTAAGAGTACTAAGTTAAAAATGAATATTAAATTGAAAAATGATATTCCTGTGTGTCAGAGAGCCAGACGTTTATCTTGTTCTGAGAAATTACAGGTAAACAATCAAATTGATGATTGGTTACGACAAGGTATTATAAAAGAGAGTGTTTTTGATTATTGTTCTGATATAGTATTGTGTAAGAAAGCCAATGGTGCCATGAAAACGAGTTCCGTGGAATTTATCTCCCGATCTCCTACCCCTTCACCTATGGAGAGTAAATATCGTCGGTTTGTGTTGCTCCGAAAAATTTTTCAGCCCTGGCAGTGGAAACGAAGGAAAAAGAGAAATCGTTTTGAACAGACGTCCAGAACTCTAGAGAGGAAAATATCGATGCGTTCAACTAAAGATCAACTTGTTAAAAAAGACGTTCTTATGCCTGTGAAACACAATGTTTTCCTGTGGAACCTTCCGGATGTCGAAGAGGTGCCTTCACATGATGGAGAAACTGTCTAGTTCAACAAAATTATGATATGTTTAATCTCTATATATTTGTCGTATAGTCCTTGTCTGTTCCGTTTTTTTGTATGTTTCAGATTCTCCTCTGGTCTCCATGGAAGTACCGCTGCGGACAGCGTACGGTCAGAATGGCCGTTATGGCATGCAGCCAAAAGCAAGGCAGTCTTCGCGCGCAGGCGCAGCAAATCAAAACCAAAATGAAAACTCTTGGACATTAGAGCAGAATTAGAGAGATGAGAGAACGCGAGAGGTGCGCGAGCAGGCGTTACCTTCTGAATATCATCGTCAAACTTATCTGTAAAAATATCTACCTTTTTAATTAATCTTTGTTAAAGTTTTAAAATAAATGTGAAGTAAGACAAACACGTCTTGGACCCCTTGTTGTCTCCCACATATATGTGTGTGTGTGTGTGTGTGGTATATATATGTGTGTGTACATAAAACACGCTGTAAAAGCAATGTAGTGTTTTGATATGTCAAAAGCTTAATTTTTTTTTCCCAATTTTGCTCTTTTAAAAAAATGTTTTCTTAATGAATTTATGAATTAAATTTTTAATTAAGTACTAAGATTTTATAGAGACATAATAGTCCTTTTTAAACAACTAACTAAGCTATTAAAGCTTTTATATTTTAGAAGTAATAAGAAATATTTTACATTTTTGAACAATCAGGAGACATGTATTCATGTGATTATAATTAGGCATTATTTGAAAATAAAATACACTCAAACATATCAATGAAAATTGGGACGTTAACAGAACTTATTTTTTCTCAAATATTATGGTGTAAATTTCCCTTGATAATGACCTCACTGGCTTAGTTACTTAAATGCTTTAAATGAATCTTACAGTACTGCATATTATAATTATATTTGAGTTGTAAATAATATTTATAATTATTATTAATTATTACAATTATCATTTGAATGAACATTGTAATTTTATACATTATTTTATCAGCATACACAAAATTTCCAAAAAACTCGTTTTCAATGTTAGGATTTCGAGTGTTAAAATAACTCATAAGTAAAAACTAAAATATGGAATCCCTCTAAGTCTTAAAGAATAAGAATTAAGTCATTTATAGAGAAATATTACAAGCAAGATTTGAGAGAAAAAATATAGTATCTACGTGCCACATGATTTAACTTTAAAATTTATTCAAAATTAATGATGAACTTCTCTCTCTCTCTCTTTATATAGAGAGATAATGAAACACAAAGTCGTAATTTTTCTTTTCTTATATAATTTTCTTCTTTTCATTCAAAGAGCTCAATTTTTAATAAAACTCTGAAAGAATTACTCCAAAAAGAAAAAAAAAACTAGATAGAAAAAAGAGATCCTTTTATGTTTACGAAAATGACGTGATCAATAATGTTTCCCTTACAAATTAAGAGGTGCCTACATGAGAAAATGAGGGTAAATAAAAATAAATTACATGCTGCGGTAAAACGCCTTGGAATCAATTTAAAGAAAAGGATATGTAATTAGTTTAGCGAATTATTGTTTTCATTGACAGGCATTTCTTCGCTCATAAAGGGAATCCATGTTTTTTTTTTGTTCTGTCGGATAATATGTATACTCCTTATTTGAGTTAAAATTATTAGACAAAAACTAATAACTTAAGTGCATGGTGTGTTGAAAATAAAAATTTAACCCTGAAGAATTAAGTGGAAATTTATTGTTAGATCTTAATTTATGAGCTTATGAATAAATTAAGGATTCGAATTCTGTCATTGTTAGTGTACGAGATGCGTTACTTAAAAGAGCAGGAGAAAAACTCGTAAAAAAATTCCGCAAAAAATGTTTTGTTGCTGATGAAGAGAAAATTTCATAATTTATTCAAATTAATTGTAATGTGCCAAATTCGTTTAACGATTTCTTAAATATAATTAAATAATTTTCTACTTTTATTATTTTGGATTAAGAGCACAAAATCAGTATTTATTTGATTCAGCTGTGCTAGCTTAGGAATAATTTGAACGAACAAATTAAAACTGACAAGTAAGGAATTTTTTTTATTCTTTTATTCTTTACTTTTAAATTGTTCGCTTATATTCTTTTCAAAGAATGCAATATTCATTGATTTAATCTCGATGGGAAAATGTAAAAGTATTCTACAGTTCATCATAAGTTATGTAATTAAGTTGTGTTGGAAAGCTAAATTCTTATTTTTTTGACAATTTAAGATTTTTACATTTTCAAATTGTATAAGTTTTACCCTTTCTAAAAATACCTTACTTTAACCTCTAGGGTATTTAGAAGCCCTTAAAACGTATTTTTAAATAATCGTTGAGTTTCGGTCACTCCCATTTTAATGGCGAAAATTGTAAACAAATTACTTTATTTTTGCTTAAAAGTGTAACGACTGATATAAACCGAAACATGTATCTTTTATTTTAAATTGAGCCTTTTATTTTTTTATTTCCTAGCCGATTAGAAGTGTCACTGTATACTTTAAAATCAGTTTAACTCAAAATGTAAATTTTAATGAGCGATGTACCTTTTCTGAAAAACTACTGTTCACAGGTATGTAAGTTTTTTATGAATTATTTATAATGATGTCTAATATATACTAAAATGAGCTTTTTGTAAAAGACTCAAAAATTTAATTTTTACAAATTTTTTAAGTAAAACATGGGTCAAATTTCACAATGTTTGATATAAAATACTTCCTAATTTATTAAAAATTCAAAATTAGCTTGAAGCTCATTTTAGTATAATGCGAGAGGTGTGCTTTAATAGTATGAAAAATTTCAAGCATGTACATAAAACAGATTTTGAGAAAAGGTACATCGAAAACAGCCAATTTAACATTGTCAGTATATATATAGAGAGAGGTTTCCAACTCCCCTTAAAGTTAATAATAAACTTTAAATAATCGTCAGTTTAGAAGAAAAGTATATGCCAAAACTTCTTAAATACATCCACATTGGTGTGTAGTCATTAACAGTAACTTGAATAAGTGTTTAACTTATGATCAGATGGTTTGCTTTTGGATTTCAAAACTTAAATTAAAGCTTTTTTTAGATTACTAAAACTATTCTCTAAATTGCTATAGATTTATTATTAATCATAAATTATACATTTGGAATATCATTCTATGATTGAGAAATACTAAACAAAACGAATACGTTTACAATGAAAATGTAACTAATTTAATGTTACTTTTCGAATAATATCTAATTAGAAGTGTTCTATTCATACAATTTTAAGCAATTTTTGAGAATGTTTATTATTTGTGAATGGGGTCGAGACAGTTTGATATACAACCAAATTTTCGATTTCCTCGTTAGTTTTTTATTTAAAAAAAATCGAAATATTTTTCTCCCGAAAAATTTTTTTGGTTTTCATATTACTTCAATATAATTTACTTTAAAAATACAAATATCCTGAAATTCTAATATGCATCTAATATTTTCAGTACCGTCTAAAACAATTTATAATTAATTACTTAATCATTTCTTATTTATTATCCGGTACAGCTAAATAATTTGAAAAAAAATTGTTAATATAAATCATACTAATTAAAACAAACATTACATGCATTTTAAAAAGAAGTTTTACGTAACGAAGATAATAGTTCTGAACACAAATTGTAAAGAAAGTAAATAGCCATATTTACCCTTTATTATTAATTTATTATTTCATAGTGAATCAAATAATAGCAAAAGTAAATATAAACGCACAAATATAAATCTTGCTAATATTTACAGAATACCTTACACTTACTTAAAAAAATAAATTACATTACAGGAAATATAATGATTGTTTGTGGTTGTGTGTGTTTTGTATATATGTGCTGAAGAAGCTTATTCAAGGCTACAAAATTAAATAAATTGTAGTTAGCAATTAAAAGTTAAGCAAAAATAAAAGATTATTATCGCTTAAAAATTTATGAATTCACCCTCATTTTTAAAGTTTATTGTAATACATTTTACATTCATTTCAAATACATTTATTCACAATTTTTTGATAATAACCTTAACCTGTAATACTTTTTTATTAATTATATGACATCTTTTTATAAGAAAAATCGAGATTTTTATAAATTGAAGAAATTACTTTTAGAATTAGTTTAATTTCACTTTGAAGAATCATAATATAATTCTGAGAACAGCCCAAATCATTGCTGAAAAGTGTGGCTTTATGTTTTGTACAGAGACAAAGGAAATATGTTAGAGTTAACCTTCATTTAAGGGGTTTTTAATTTAGTATAAAATAACTATTCAATCAATGAAAACAATAACTTGTAGACTATTGTGGAAAAATTTACATTTACTTTTAGTTCTCATTTAAGCTTATAATTAATATTCCAAAACGTACTTACCAATACAAGTATTTTATTTTTCATTTTTTTAATTTGATAAATATCCCACTTTATTTAATCAAATAACAGTAAGAAATTATATTTATTATTTATAATTATAATATGTTACTTATAACTGTAGCAAATAAAACAATTAATTCAATAGAAATGAATCTTATTTTCTTAGACACAAGAAGACAAGTATAAAATGAATTTTCATTAAATAATTAAATTTATCAGAATGAAACAAATTTTACAGGTTAAAAAATAAATCTTTTTTTTAATGTTCTAATATATCTATTTAAATACATGTTTCAGAAATATTTCAGAGAACATTTTAAATTTTATTTAGGAGTTAAAGCAACAATCAACTTCGAGGAATCTTCAATGTTTAGTTATAGAGAACATGTTAATTATTAAAACTTTATGTATGAAGGCAAAAAATGTTTTAAGAAATAGAAGCTAAACAAAAATATTAATTTAAAAGGTAGAGTGAATGATAGCTATATTAAGGTCTAACTACGAAATTACACTAGATTTACTAACAACGGACCTCGTAATTTTGAAACATGTTGAAGTAATGAGGATGACAATCCTCTCTCTCTTAACTTTCATCCCAATGGGAGGACGTTTGAGTTTCGACTGAGTTAAGCAGCAGTAGGCTCAACAATAGAATAATACAACTTTTTTCAATTGGTGAAATGCCTACTGCATAGAAAAAAAATACTAAAATATTTTCTAACAAATTCATTTAAATTTTCATTAATATTTAGCTTTAAAAATATAAATTAACTTTTTAATCTTTTCGCAGTTTTCTGGAAGTAAAATTATTTATGGGAAAAAAGTCATCAAGACTATGAATAGATTTTAGCTTTTATTTTCGACAGATTTTGTTAAGTGAGACTTGAATAATTAGATCCAAAAGTTTATGATCATTATACATCTATAACTGTTTTCTTACATGTTATTTAATAGACAATTTTGCAACGCAATTTTCTAATCCGTAGTATTTTTTTAATGTTAAAGTTAATTTATATATCATTATATAAACGGACATTTTCGATGAATAAATAACTTTAATGAGATCCACCCCACACACAAATTATTTTGAAATAAATACTTCAAAAATTAATTTTTTGCCTTAAAGATAATTTAGGATATGAGTTTGTATGCATTTTATATAATTTTGATTAAAAACATAAGTGACAGTATCATTATCTGAAGTTTCCCTTAGATTTTGCAGAAAACGCGTATGTGGCAATTCTATTCTGAAAAATTTTGTATAATATATACATATATAAACAAGAGAAACAACTATTATTTTGAACATTTTTAATTAAAGGTTAAAAATCCGTCTCTTTACTGCAAATTCCATGCCAATCTGACATCGTTATTATACCATATCAAAATAATTTTATTCAGTGATGAAAAAGGCAAATAGGAAGAAAATTATCTTACCTCAATTCGATGAACTTGTTTTGAATACTCAGAAGAATGTAGAAGCTGCTGTTTGCAAATTTTTGATCACAGTATAAAATGACCCCGTTCTTTGTTAGAGGAATAAGTTCTATATCTATGAACAGTCGGTCAAATCCTTTTAAGACTACAGGCTCTAAGGCTCGGCGAAGAACTATTGATTTTTCTTTCTGGTTTTCTAAGCAAAGAAAGAAAAACATTCAAAAAGAAAATATTTACTTTTCTGGAAATAATAATAATAAAAAAGTTTTTATTTTAACAAAACATAACATAAAGTAAAAAAAAAAGTTTATGAAGTCTTTTTAAAATAATATCTTATAGAAAAATCATTTTTGTCTCGATTTTGTAAAACATTCTAAGCATTTGGGGATAATAAACTGTTTATGATTTTATTTAATTGATGTAGAGAATCTTTATTGCGATATTCCAGAGTGATTAATAAATACTTGTAAATATTTTGTTTCAAGTATGAAAAGATTATTCATTAGATATATATATATAAGTATATTTAAAATTGATTTTATTAAGTTATTCGATTTTATTCGAAATCGTGATTTAGAAAGAGTTTATAAATGAATAACCTTTTTGGAAATTTCATGTCACCTGAATGTATAAAATATGTATAGAAAATTGTGTTAAGAATATTATTGTAATAAAAATGTTATTTAAATACAATTTTTTGGCATAAAATAAAGAAAGAATAACATAGTTTCAAAACGTTCTCTTTTCATGAAAAAACCTTCAGTAATAATAATGTTATGATTTTATATAGCTGAGACTTAAATACGGAGTCCGAACTAGGAATTTTTGAAAAGTTCCACTATATTTTTAGAGTTACTATCAGTTTAAATAATAATTTTTTTAGTTAAAAGTTTTTTCTCTGATATATTAAAATATGAATGAACCTACTTCTAAATTATATATTTAAAAATCCTAGTTCAGGCTCTGTATATTAGTCTTAGCTATATGTAAGCTAAATAAAAAAATTTAATGGGAGCATTTTTCATATTAGAAGCATAATTTAAATGTATGACTCCTTCCTCATATTTTCCAAATTTTGCACTTTAATACTTTTTTTATTGTAATAACATTCTTAAAGCAATTTCATATGCATATTTTATAATTTAGGTGACACTAACTATCAAAAAATTATTCATTTATATTTTCTTCAAAATAACGGGTCCGAACGTAGTTTGAAATCTCAACAACAATTTGAACTCGTTTATATAAATAATTAGACACTATAGCTCTTTTCTTTCTTACTATTAGTCATATTTTTTTGTAAAACCAATATATTTGTTAATATCTATAGTTTCTTAGCAATATTTATCACAAAAGAGATAAAAAGCCCAGATATTAAAAAATGTAGCATTTTTAAAAGGGGGAGTTATTAATATTTCTTGATATAAATATTTTAAATTATTTAATGTATTTGATTTAATTAGGTCATTTACATGGTTTTATAAGTGTTAATTTTTATTGTTTTTAATAACATGAATGAATTGAAATAATAGCTTAATATTCATTTTCTTATCAGAATTTTGTTGGGTGTTTTGCTGTTTATATTTATAAAATAATCATAAGCTTAATTATTTAAAAATGACACAGATCTTTCTTTCAGAATAATTTTTAAATGATCAAATACTTTAAATGTGGTACGTGGAGATATGAAAAAAAATCCAATCGATTTGTTATTTCAAATATGTTTTTTAATATCTATGTAGGCCCCAATAAATCAAGTATTCTGTTTGCATAAATGTAGATTATTTAAGTTTTTTTGGATGATTTGAGATAGACGATTATATTTAGAATCACATAATAACAGCTTTTTATTGTAAAGATATTTTCTGGAAAAACAAAATATCAAATATTTTCTAGGAATGTAAACTGAAAATATTAGCATACACTGATAAATTTGTACGTAACTAAGTATTTGATGTGTTGAGACGATTCTCTATTACGTAGTTATTTTATTCTGTATTTAATACTTAAATTACAATCAATAGACAGTAATGCCACCAACTTACGCGATAAGTATATCTGAGTGAGAGAGATAACTGATATAATTTTGCATATAAATACATATAAACTATTTTCAGTTAGGGACGGAGATGAAAAAAATATAACAATTTACAGAAAAAAAAAAAAAAAACGTTTAATAAATTCTTAGATAAAACAAATACAAGATGCCAAACTTGGCATTGAAGGTTTCATAAAGTTTAACAAGTAGCCTGCCTGTTCAAAGAAATTTTTTCTCATTCAAAATTTTCTCGTAGTATGGTAAAATTTCTTTTATTCCTTGTTTTGTTGAAGAAATGATCTCTTTTTTGGAACTTTTATTTTTTTATGATTTGTGTGTGTAACTCTTTTTCAGTTAAACGGAGACCTAACAAATTCCCAACATCGCTATTCGGTCTTCTAATTGAACTGGGCTGAAGACTCAAGTTTTTCAATGCCTTGTTCTTGCTCATGCATTTCTATGAGCTTATATATTGAAAACTCTTGCTTATGAGAATTCAGTAATTCTTGAACGTCATCACTATCAACTTTTATATTTATTTGCCTGGGAAGATTGACACCATCTGCAATCACATTACCAATTTCATCCGGATATGAAATTGATTCCATCCGAGTTTCAATGATGAAAAAAAAAATAATAATAAATAAATAAAGACGAATTGAGACGAGATCTGAAAATCCCATAACTCCGGGTTCGCGTAAGTTGGGGTAGCAAAAGTCTAGGTATTAATGTATATATATATATAGTTTTTGTCACAAGAAATCCTCTTACAGTCCTTCATAATTATGAACATGAATGCAGTTTAAGGTGTCTTGGTTAACGGGATAATGGGACATAAATGGTTAATGTTTATCTTAATTTTTGATGGAAAAATGAGAAAAAAACGAAATTTATTATCAAGCAGGAAAAAAGATGTTCTTCCTAAATGTGTATAAAACAGTTTAATAAATATTATTTATCTGAATCCTAATACACCTCAGCTAGAAAAAAAATGCTTAACAAAAAATTTGCGTTTTGCAATGCCCTAGTCTTGTACCTTTCAACTTTCGCGGTTTTTCGGAATTAATTAAGTTTGAAGGTTGAGGATCCCTTGAACCTAATTCTACTAACAAACCCACCAAAATCCTTTCAGTTTCTCATCACGCTCGTTTAATGATCTATTCATTTTTCTCCACTAGTTCTTTTTATTCTATTAAAATGATCCATTGATTCGATATCTGTTCATTCAAACTACTTTATTGAGACCTTTTACAGTTCTTTAAGTATACATGTGCGTGGGTGTATGTGAATGCGTGCACCATGGGCACAAGTCAAATTGTCTCTCCCTTTTCTTTCTATCACAAATCTACAGCTGAATTCATTTTTTTATTAAATTTCAGAATGAGCGTATTTATGAGTTTCTAGAAAGTGATGGATAGTTCCCTAATTTTATGAACATAACAGTATTTCGAAATTTTGTACTTTGTTCAATGTATATGATGTACTTTGTATATGATCTAGAAATATTTAAGGGACATGGTAGCCTACTGATCATAGTCACGAGCCCGTGACTGTTATGTCATGAGCTCCATTGCCATGATACTATTGAAGATCCACCGTGTAGAGGGTGTAATGCCCGTTAAACCTGTCGAGGCTTAAAGTCATCCCGCAGTTGTGGTGTCGATCTTGTCACTTGACAAGCTTTATGGCCACTTTAATAAATACTCACTCAATCAAAACATTACAATTTAATGCACACACACACACACACACACACACACACACACACATATATATATATATATATATATATATATATAATATATATGTATATAATATTCTTATTATATTTCTAGAGGTTGGTTAAACTATTGTAAGACGTGGCGAGTGGTTGATTAAATAATGGAGAGCTAAAGGTTGTGATTTTCTACGTGGAGCATGGTCGAGTAGGGTAGTAACAAAGAGACACTCCTTTTATTTACATCCAGAAACACATAAAGATCCAGTAGGGACGGTATTACACATACAAGAAGCAAACATGGACGACACAACACAGACAAAGACACATACAGAACGCGCTGCAGCCGGCTACCTGACCACAGAGAAACGAGCGAAGAGAGAGCGAGGTTTCCATAGACATCGGCTTTTATACCTGACGTTGAAGACCACGTGACAATTTTGTAATAAGAGCTCTGATTGGTCACAAGATGCGGGAAAGGGGTTTATGATGGAGTATTATTAGTCGATTACGATTAAAATCAGGGTTTTAGTTTCGAACTAAATAATTAAAATATTATTTCAATATTATTAAAAGAGTTAATTAAAAGGATGCTAGAGGGAATTATTACATAATATATATATATAGTATAATGCAATAAAAGTGAAGAAGTTGTAGAGCCTACAGTGCTAAGGAAGGAAGAAATTGGAATTCACAAGACACAACAAATGTAGATACAAAAAAGTGTTTGGAATAAACATGATTGAATTATCCAGCTCTGAATGAAAATTTGGAATCCAAAGAAGCAAATAGAAAAAAAATTCTTAAAGGCAAAAAAGAGCAAGGATTTATCTCTTAGAAAATCCATATTGATATAACGATATTCCTTTTCTAAAATCACGAAATGTATTTCATCATATTAGTAACATATTAACTGCACACTTTCACTTAACCCAGAAGTTTTTCACTGAATGAAATTTCCCTTTTCTGAAGACGTAATCTGTACAAGAAGAACAATTTTTTCTCTTCACTTCTTTTTCATACTAAAATATCATTGGAATCATTCATCATTCTGGTTCAAGGTGCTGTTCAAAGAAAAACAATCTTGTTTCCAGCTCCGTTTTGGAATGAAAGATTATTTCTTTTTACGACAAAAAAAAATAAAGAAATACTCTCGCACTCTCTAGCATCCAGAATCCTATTTTTCTGTGTAAGTTTCAAGTATAGTTCCGAAAGGACATCTGAGAACGAGAGGAAAAATGCTTTATGCAGCGTATGCGTAAATCCTCCTTCGTAAGTTACGACACTTTTAGAAAAAAAATACATATCGCGAACGTACATTTTTATTACTAGACGGTGAATAAAAGATTTTTCAGCGTAGAAGAATCTTGCAAACAACAATTCTCACAACACGGTACGTTTTTACGACTGCACAATGAATAATAAAAAGTCAAACAAAACTATTCATTTTAAAAATAAGGTCTATATATTTCATAATATCTCACACAGTATTCTGTGAAATAAAAGGAAAACATATGATAGAAATATATTTTTCTTTGATCAGCTTAAAATTGTGCTTAGGAAATGTCTTAGACTTGAAAATTTCAGTAAATGAAATGATTTGTTTATGTTTTGTATCGATTTATTTAAAACTTCGGATGAATCAAGAAAAATATCTGAAAATTTTGGGCATACATTGAACCAAAAGTTTAAAGTTACAAGATAGGTGTATTGAATGACTTTTAGGAACTTCATCAAAAATTTTTTTGACAATTTGTAGATATTTTTAAAACACACAGACTCTCTCTCTTTTTTTTTATTCTTATTATAATTCAAATTATAATAAATTTTCATATAACTGTTGGGAGTGAAACAGTCTCAATCTATAATAATGATTATTATTGTTGTTGTTGTTTTCTAATGCCACCTGTCTGACGTAGTCAGATCGAGGCCCACGAAATTCATCGTGGCATGGGCAAGAGGTACGCCTGTCGTTGACCTTGAGCACCATACAGGTGACAGTACGATTTTAGCTCGGCGAAATTCCCCGAAGGGACGATAGATGGCAACACGACCTCTATCTCCACCTCCACAATTTCTGCATGTAGACTGAAGGGGAGGGAAATATTCTCCAGTCCCTGCGCTCGTGATTAAGCCCACAAGACTACGGACCCACTGATTTAACGAGCACGTACTCCGTGTGTACTCGGAGGGTGTTTGGTGGCATCGAACCCAGGCCTTCCGGTCTGGATTCCGATGCTCTAACCACTAGGCTACCCACGGCCCATGATTATTATTAAAGGTACTTATTAAGCATATATCAAATGATGCAATTCAAGGCAATCTTCCTTTGACTCGAACAACAAAGATCCAAACGTTTTTCTCAGCAACATTCTCAATTAAAAATACAATCTCTTAAATATAATTCAAATTAGCATCAATCAACATTTTATTTCTTTCTTCCTCCTCTAACTTGATTCACTTAACTTTAACATTTTGTCTACCGATTGTACTTACAATTTAAAATTACATAGAATAACCATTTTTATGAATACTCTGACAATATTTAGCAGGAATATTCTTATAAATGCACTTTTCTAAGCTATATGACAGAACGGGTTTTGTGATGAATATTTTAGCGAAGAAAGCGAATAGTTTTATAGCAGAAGTTGCGTTTTCAGATGACATTTTGATTGGGGAGATAGCCTGTTTTGTTCCAAAAAAGTAATTAATATCAAAATGTAAGTGGTAAATTTTTTTTATATTTAAATGAAGATCTTAGAAAACGATTTGACTATTCATTTTAAGTTAATAGTGTGTATAATTAATTTTACAATTAAATAACTTCAGTATACTGGATGTTAGAGCAAGAACTTTTCATTTGTGTCGCTTATTGTTGCTTTTTGTTGTATTGTAGAATAATCACTGTAGTGCGATTGACTTATGCTTTTTTTTTGACATTTCTTTTTAGCCTAACTTATTGATTTTGCATTATCATTGTTTTATATTAACGTTTACAAAAAAATGTTGAACTTTGAGATTGCTTTTTTTTGCTGCACAATTTGATGAAATATCTATTTTTATTTCAAAAATTAACAGAATTTTAATTTCTTTACTTTTAACTGAGATTTAACAATAATAGGCGATTTTAAGGTGTTATTATTATTATTTCTTTTTCTTAGAATGTCTCTTAGTCTTAGTCTTCAAAAGCTTTGGATTTGTTACAGAACTCTACCACCTGAATTCAGTCAGGTACTAACAGATGATTTTTAAATAAAGAAGTCCCATCAAATAATCTATTGGAGTTTTGATTACATTCTTAAGAGGATGAACAAGAGACTGAACAAGAATCTAGATGCAGTTGTTCATGTTAAGAAAATACAGCATTCTTTACCCCAGGATGCAGTGCTTGAAAAACATTCAGTCGAAACCTCACTCAAAACGCACAACATGTAATGATTTATTTCTGTATTAATGAAAAGAAAACTATTTCTTTGAATATCATCAAATTAAGTTTATGTATAAAAGCTGTTTTCATGTGTAAAAAAAAGGTAGATAAACATTTTTAAAATTTAAAAATCTTTAAAAATAAATATTTTGTTCCGTCAAATATTAGTGCTCTCTGGTTATTTAGTATTTTGCTAAAAAAATGTGATTTGTGGTATTTTTGTATCATGAGAATATTTTAGACCTTTGTAAAGTGACGGTATTTAAAACTCAATTTAATTAATTAGCTCTAACGGAGCTTATTAATTTCCAAAATTGTCCACATTCTGCTTATTTATTTCCCAAAACTCTAATTTCTAAATATTGAGTATTTTATTTATGTATATCGCTTAATTTTTAATGTAGTGATTAAAAAAATATATTGCATGAAAAAAATTGCAGTAAATCATATGCGGTAGATAAAGGGTTAATATATATATATATATATATATATATATATATATATATTGCAACTGTAGCACACATATATACTTTAATACTTAAAAATAACATTTTCTTAATCGTACTATATATTTTTTCTTCATTTAAAATATTTAACTTTTTCTAAAAACATGTTTTCAGTTTTATTCATTTTAATTATTGAATTGGAATACTTTTTTGTTAAGTGGTACATCCCTCAAATATAGCTATATTGAGTAATGTAAACCCTTCTTTATTTTGAGTTTTACGTAAATAAATAAGAAAATTTTAATGAAATCTATCAAAAATATATGCGTATTTTATAACTAAATCATTTCAATTATATATGAACGTTTGAATATCTATGATTAAGCTTATTAAATATGCAAATCACTTAGAAATGTCACTGACTGGGTCTCTAAAAATTCAATATACTTTCACCGGAAATTTTCTAAAATAAATTATATAGATTAAGGTTTGATATGAATTACATGTATATATTTACTAAGAAAATAATTTTCTAACAGTTATTTTGAAAACTAATTCTAAAGAAAAAAAAATATGGCTTTTCTGGAATAGATTAATTTTTAACAGCATCCTTGATTCCTAATAAGGTAAACAAAATGTACTTATTTAATAAGCTATTTTTATATTTTCGAATAGATTTTAAGTAATAAACTTTTAACAAAATAAGAGAATCATCTATTGCATATAAAATCTTGAAATATTTAAACATTAGCATTTATTTTAGAACTTGGATCTCTTATACATAATAACATAAAACCTTATGGTATATTTGCAATTCTTAACAGTATATGTGTGTGATTTTTTCCCTTTTTATAGCATATTTTTTATTAATAACGCATAGTTTTATTAATAACGGAATTTTTAAGTAATATTTTATTTCTATACGATAGCAATAAAATATGTATTTTGATAAAGAACGTTGTTAAGTGCATACACAATAAACAAAAATGTTTCCGTAAAAAAATAGATTCAGAGTTCGTTAGGTATAAATTATCTGCATTGCATATTTAATTTTTAAAACATTCTGTTACAATTATATGTAAAAAAATAGTGGATTTCATTTAGCTCCAAAAACATCATTTTTCACTTCATTTAATGTTAAATAGGGTTTATTTTACAAATAAGTAGTAGCAATTACCCTAGCATAGCTGAAAAAAAATATCCTTGGTTATTACGTCTGAGTGGTGTAGTCAGATAGGCAATAGCCTTGTGTGCCAAAGTTTGCGAGTTTGTATCTGATCCAAATCAGTAGATTTTCATAACGCAAAAAAAAAAAAAAAAAAAAAAATCGACGGTGTTCATTCCGTATGATTATACGGCATGTAAAAAGATCTAGTGAGCGCCTATTTAACTTGAGAGCTCTCGGCAAAGTTAAATTCTTTGTTCACCATTACATCAACAGAACTAAGACACCTTCCTCTGAAGAGGAAATTGGTTGCCAAAATTACATTGTGGCCATTGGTATTCACCTATATTATGTCACACTAAATATGAATACCAGCTTCCGGGTAATATGCTTGGTCTGCATCAATCATTACTAACCCATTGCCCCATTTGGAAGGAAATTAATGCTAAAAATATATTATATGAAAAATTGAAAAAAAAGTGGTATTATTATTATCTCAAACGTGATAATATACAATCCAGAAATCATCAAAAGAGACCTTCAGCAAAAAATTTATCTTCAATAAATAAAATATAAATTTTATTTTAGAAGATAAATTCATTAACAATTTTTTTACGATTTTTAGTAAATATTCATGTGTGTCAAAAATATTCTATATGTATTTAATGCCTACTAATTCGGGGTTTTTTGTACTTTATTTCGACTTATACCAATCAAGGAAAACATTTAAGAAAAAAAATTCAAGATTCAGAGCTAAAAAAATTACTTACCTCTGCTTCATTGAATAAATATTAAACGAATTTTCCCAACTTCTTCTAATATTTTTTTAAATTTATTTTTTATTTATTTGTTTAAAAAAAACTGAAGAACTCCGTCTTCCGACATGGTTTATAAGAAACTTTATAGAGCAGCCTCTCAGATTTAGATTCAAAGAAGCAAATCAGAAAAGTAAGCATAAACAATTCATTCTATGTTTACTGTTTACAATGCCTATTAAATTAAGAAACGCTGGGATTTTAAAATTCCTTCCCTGCTCTCGTTTGTTTACTTGAACTTTCGAAGAAGTGCAAACTGGATAGAATAGATAGCTTAAAGCTCCTCGATATTTCTATTGAAGTTATAAATATCTCTTTCGGGGAAGTAGAGGAAAATAAAACGTAAGTGTATAAATGAATATCAGAGATGAAAAAAAATATTTCCCTTTGTCATAGGTTCATACGTTTTGAAAATATTTTTGTCAAATATTTCTTTCGTTTATAAATTGAGTTTGAAGTATTTCGTTGTAAATTACACAAACGCATGACATGATTTACATATTTTTCAATATTAATAATTTTCCAAATATAATTTCTTTCAGCTTAAATCATATCCATTTCAATTCAAAAGTGTTCGACAACAATGTTTTAATAACATGCTTCAAATATTTTTCTCCATGAATTAATATTATTTAAAAATGTTATTATTGGTATTCAACTTTCTTAGTTTTCCAGATTAATATTTTAAGTTTAAATGTCATACAATGTAATTTTAAAAATTACAGATTTAACAAAAATAATTCCAAAAGCGTAGAATAATAATTATAAATTAAATATCAGATTTCAAAGATCATCTAGAAAATAGAAATGTTTTTCTCAGGAGATAATTGGTGATAAATATTGCTGCCAGTTAAATAATGCTTGGAATATTTCATTTCTATTTTAAGCAACATTTGTAAAGAGAAAAATACAGTTGTAAAGGTTTTTAAAAAATCGTTTTGAATGAATTTTGCTCTCTGTAATTAAGAATATTACCTGAACAATTAGAAAAAATGTTAAAACTATTTAAAAAGTAATTTTGGGTAAATTATATATTTGGAAGCATACATTTGAAAAATTTAGTGTTCATAACAGAACTGATACACACACACAAGCACCAATATTTATATTTACTTTCATTTACATTTAAAATTATTTTAACTGAATAAATTCAAAAATGTATAATAAGTTTTAAATTTAAATTAATTTCTTTTCCTTGTTATAACATTACACTATTAATTTAAAAGCAATTAGGTTTATTATAATATTTCATTTTGTGCGAAAACTTCTGCTAATTAAATTATTCGAAATCTATGGGCACCTAGTTACTTTTAGATTGATATGGCATTAAAATAACTCATATAAATTTATTTAAGATGATTGAATTGACTACAATTGGAAATGTGGTTTTTAAAACACGTTTTTTCTTATATTTAGCATTATTTTCATTAGAATATGCATACAAAACTGTTTATAGAATACTATTACAAGAAATAATAATTTAAATGCAGTTTTTCAGCATAAAAATCTAGAAATAATTTCATACTTTGATAATATTATCTTCTTATGGAAATTTTTTTTCTAAAATAATAATATTTTGTCTATATATAGCTATGCAGGACTTCAATGCAAAGGTGGAACTAGGAGTTTTTAAAATTTTGCACTATTTTTCAGTCTTTCAACTAATTAAAATGATAACGTTTTTTTTTTGTTAACATTTACGTACTTTGATTTATGAAAATGTGAAGAAATCAACTTCTAAGTTATGTATCTCAAGAATCCTCGTTCAACCCATGTATAGAATTCCATGTTATATGGGATATAGGGGAATATAGGGGAAATATTATTATTCTAGAAGCATTTTTCTTGAAATGATAATATTTTGAAACATGTTGTTTATTCTTCATTTTTTGCCAAAAAAATGCATTTGAATATTTCTTCTTCATTTCTTCTAATCAATTTTTTTTTTTACGTATGTTTTTAATGGCATTTTTCAAAACAAATGCATTTTAAAGGGTATGCACGTAAATATTTTTATCAATAAACTTAAGGTATCCGACTACCCTAAAATATTTTTAAAATTTTTTATGCATGTGTTTTAATTCTTCTGACTCTAAATAACAACAAAAAATATTTTAAAAAGCAAATGTCATAACTTTACACAAGCTGTCAAACATTTTCAAAATCGTGAAAAAGTTTTGAAAATAATTAACTCAATAGTGCTAAATTTATCAATAACTGTTTTATTTCATCTTCTTTAAATATAGGTATGCACGTAAGAAAACCGAACATTATCAAAATTGAAAAATATTTATGTAATTTTTCACATATTTAACTTTTTGTCCTTAAAATATACTAAATAAAATTACAATTTTAGGATTTTGTCAAAAAAAATATAAAATCACAAAAGATCTCCATATCTAAAAAAGTCAATAAACTTAAATTAAGAATCTTCGAAGTACATTCTTTACATAAAACAGCTATTTAAATATTATTGACCCTGTAACTTTAAATATGCCTTGACGTCTTTTAGGTAAGTTATTCTAACGCTTTCATTAATATAAATGGTAAATGAATTAAAATGATGATACAAAGTATTATTGTAAAAAAACAAAGATGTTGCTTTTAATATTAATTAAAAACTCTTAAATAAACTTTTTTTGTGCATTCATTGAACAAAGCGAACTTTTTGATATTGTTATTATTAAAAATCTTTTCATTTGTTCTTAGTCTTTTGAAGTCACTAAATAGAAAATAATAGGAGCAATTATAGCTATAAAATAAGTTTTTTTTTTACCAAAAACGCGTATTTGGCACTTAAATTTACTATCCATTCATATGTTCATTAAATATTCCTTTTTGTCTGAATAAAATGTCTTGAATAATGTTGCACATAAAAGAGCATTTAAGGAAAATTAAATATAAAACAATATCTGAATTTGTAACTCATTAAGGAAGAATGAACTAAATAATTTGTATTTATTCCCAAATAATTTTTTAACAAAAAATATGATGACTTGCAAAGTAAGAAAAATTGTTTAGTGATTGTATGCCTTAAAAACGTTGATCCACTAATTGTGTAATTTTTCTATTGTATATAATGTTACATGCGTTGTTTTAAAGAATTTAATATTTTGACCTAACACAATTGCTTTAATCATGAAAAAAGATGAAAATTCTATTTGACCGAAGATACTAATGCTTGTTTTTTATTATAGTTTTATTTAATATTTTGTATTAATGAATAATGTGTATATTTCATTTAGTTTCTGCTTTTAATTATACATATTATGCACAGATAAATATATAATATTAAACAAAATTGCTGCTAAACTTTAAGACTGGTTAAGAACTTTATATACTCTAATTTCTGTCATCATTCTCTAATTTACCTTTAACATTAATTTTTTTATTCTAATAAATAAAAACTTTTTTTACTATTTTACATCACAGACGGTCGTTTAAAAAAATCAAAGAAAACAATTATAAAAGAGCTAACATCTCTTTGCCATTTTTAACTCTTAAGAATGCGGGTTTCAAAATAGAAAAGTAAAATATGATTTATTCAAATGAAATCTAATTTCCATCTAAAGTATTCCTGAAACAAACAATATCGAAATGCTTCTATCTAAGCTTTTTTTCGTGTAAAAAAATCAACTGACTGCCTTTCGTTTATAAAATTATTCATTAGAGATGAAAATTAAATATCTCGTAATTGCTAATTAAAAAAAAGACTTTAAAAACACACCGGGGTGCATTTAAAAAGGATAATCATATTAACTTAAGATGTCGGTTTTAATTTTCTCCAGCTAAAGAAAAAAACCCATCACGTTATTAAGACGTAAAACGAAACGCTTAATTAGGAATCCTATCCTTCACTTTTCTCAATTATAAAGAAAATTCTGTTCCTAAAAAATATACTTTTACTCAACATATACTCTCCCCAAAAGTTTAGAGTTTCACGATTGCTGATGTCCTTTTATACCCTAAAGACAAGAGTGCTAATGATGTCACTGATTATGTATTCCCTTACATATGGTAAGGTTTATGTAACACAGAAAAGCCTTTTCTTCGAGGAAGAGAGAAACACAATGGGACTAATTAGAATCGGTAATCATATATGACCTGAGGCATAAATTGTTCTCATCCAAACATGTTTTTATGTTAAGAGAAGAACGCCAATCCTGATGTGTTTGGCACTTAGAAAAGGACCATTGAATGGTTTATTTATGCTATTGGCAGGAATGGTTGACATATGTTTAAAAATGAAATTTCAATCTAAATTCTTTTTCCTGCTTAAGTCTTTCACTTTCAGTATACGTTTTTATGACAAGGGATTAGAAAGTTTGAAAATGATTATTTTGAATAGATTACTTTTGTTCTGACTTCTTGTAATTCAAGCAGAATATTTTATATGTTTCCCCTCAATACCCTCCTCCTTTTTCCAAGATATATATATATATATATATATATATATATATATATATATATATAAATATATCCATTCTCTCCTGGGATCGTGGTTAATGATTTATATATCTTCAAAAGTCAGCCCCTTTAAATGATAAACCTTGATTTATTCAGTTATCTGGAATTGCGCTGAAAGCTTACTTGTGACGTTAAGACATTTCAGTTTCGTAAGGTAATTTGATCGATATGCTATGATGGAACGTTTCTTAATTAAATAATATCCTATCAAATAAATTCCGATTCAGTTAGATTTTTTCACAATATGAACAGCAAAAAAGTTCATATATATATATATATATATATATATATATATATATATATATATATATATATATATATATATATATATATATATGAATCTGATATGTACACTAATGTCCATAAAATAAGGATAATGAAGTTCAGGCAAATAAAGAGACAGAAGCAATACAAATTTGTCTTATTTGTAAAGTCTATTTATTAAACAAAAGGTAAAGAGCAAAAAAGATGCTACATGTTTGACATAATTAATAAAAATTGTGATTTTTACTCATTGGAGCAAATTTCAAAAAAGAACATATCTACTAAAAACAGTATAACATGATTAGTATGATAGTTAATACGGAGTATGTCTCCCGGACGATGCAATACAGGCCTTACAACGCCTAGGCATGCTGAGCATCAAATTATCAATCTGATCTTGGGGAATATTACACCACTCATCAAGCAATAACCTCCGAAGTTCCGGTAGATAGGTGGGAGGGGATTGACGGGCTGCAATTCGTCGGTCAAGCATATCCCACATATGCTCTATTGGATTCAAGTCCGGTGAGTATGCTGGCCAATCCATACGGGTGATATCCTCCAATTGAAGGCATTTGTCTACAATGTTTGCACGGTGAGGATGGGCATTGTCATCCATAAACAGAAATTCAACACCCATGGCGCCCCGAAACAAACGTACATGCTTTTCCAGAATGACATCTCGATAGATGTGGCCTGTCATCGTTACACTCTGAACATGCAGGTCACTTCTGGAACCAAGAATAATTCCTCCCCAAACGAGCCATCTTGCACCACCGTAACGGTGTCGTTCAATGGTATTCTCTTGGTGGTAACGGGTACTTATCCCTCTTCATATTAAAGTCCGGCGAGAATCAGACTGCAAACTAAACCTGGACTCATCGGAAAACATCACACAAGACCACTGTTTTGGTGTACACAATGCATGCTCTCTACTCCAGGTTAATCGCAGGTGACAGTGAGTTGTGGTAAGGGGAACACATCTGACAGGCCTACGAGCATATAGACCAATGGGCCCTAAGCGTCTGTACACGGTCTGCCTTGAAACTGTCGTACCGGTAGCTGAAGAGAGCTGACGAGACAGATCTGATGCTGTGCTCCGTCTCTTTCTTTTGGCAGTAACTGCCAAATACCGGTCCTCATTCTACGTTCTAACTCGGGGGCGACCTGTGCTGTAACATCTACTCACATTACCATCATCTTGAATCGTAGACAAAGCCTGGAGATGACACTCTGGGCGATTCCAAGTTCCTCGGATGCTTCCAGCTGGGTACGTCCACATTCCAGTCGTCCAATATTTCTACCACGTAAAAAAATCATCCAAATGCTTCCTTTGTGCCATAAAGAAGCGGTTATTGCACTGAAAGGCTTTTAAAACGCTTGTGAACAATTTTTTTTTTTTTGCCACCATTCCTTATATACCTCTGTCTTACACTCTTGTCATTGTGACGTACTATCCGCGCGATCTGGGGGTTTCCTGTAATTTTTATATTCTTCTTCAAGATGCGTGTGACAATTCTACAGGTGAAATTTTTATTTTAGAGTTCAATTTCTGTGTGATTCTGAATTATCCTTAATTTATGGACATGAGTGTATATATATATACATATATATATATATATACATATATATATACATATATATATATATATATATATATATATATATATATATATATATATATATATATATATATATATATATATATATATACATATATATATATATACATATATATATACATATATATATATATATATATATATATATATATATATATATATATATATATATATATATATATATATATATATATATATATATATATATATATATATATATATATATATATATATATATGAACCAGAATCTGACAATAACTAATTTATTGCACTCAGATTTAGCGTGGGCTCTGCATTTTCAAGTGCAATTTTTAGGTAAGTTACCTCTATCTTGTAATGGATTTAGATATTCCTATCCATTACTTTCAACAGGTTTTTGTTCATTATTATTTACATAAAAGGGGGAAGGTTGGCAGGCCGAAAAACATGTGTTCAAACCCGCTTTTGTATAAATTATTTTATATATTAGCTGTCCTAAGTCAGCAATGTTTTTTAATGCTGCAGCATCCATTTTATAATTTTTAATCTCGGCTGCACTCATGTGTCCTTCATTGTATGATCTTTCTACTGTATGTGTTTTTTGGAATGTGATTGATGAATGTTTATCTCTTGTTTGTAGAGAATTAGACTATATATATATATAATATATATATATATATACAAAAAGTGAAATGTTTCGTTTTCTGTTTTTCAATTTATTCTATAGGACTTCCTTTAGTTTTACGACATACGTCTACAGGGGGATTCACTACCAATGAGATGAACTCGCAAGACTTGTAGGTGCCCCAAAACGATTTATAATCACATACCGTTGTAAGATCGCAAAGCCTCTTCCTGCCTGAGGAAGCATTATACGGGAGTTCGACTGCAAAATGATTCCATTTAGAACTAATTTTAATAGAACTTGAAAACCACTGTTACGCCTATAATAGGATGGACGAATGCTCAATTGTTAAATCCATCGATATACATCGCTTGTATAAAGCTATTGACTGTAACAGGAGTGTCTATCTGCACTTGTGCAAGGAAGGTTTCCTGAAACTTATATTCCTCATCACAACATCTTTCAATGTCTAATTTATATGAAAAAGATACTTGAGGATGGCTATTTCGAGAATCTGATGAAAGATCTAGCTGTACACATCTCCCTAACTGCGATGGAAATTCGACACACTCCACGAACTTTCTAAAAGTTAAGAATTCAATTTGAATGCCGTGTGGGTGTTTGTGGATGGAATTTTGAACACCTTCTTCATATGGGCTTTTCATCAGTACCATTAAAATGCTTTCAGTTACACTTACGGGGTGTTGCTTCTGTTCTTACCTTCTTTGTTTCTTTGGACGCTAGCAAATAATACTATATGATTCCGAATCATTCTTTGAGACTCTCCCTCCTGCATATGTGTCACATTGATAGTGATTTGTTTATGACTTGTCCAAGTCTCCTCAGTGATGTTGCTTTATAGAAACGGCTACAACACTATTCAAATGTTCAGCCACTGTAGCTAGAAAGGCCTACACAGTGTCAAAAAAATCACCACAAACCGAAAGACTAGGAATCCTTGAAGAAACCAGAAAAAAAGTTCCATTACTACATTGGTCAATTGAGCATCAAGAAATTTCCTCGAAGAGGTAACGATTAATTTTCTCAAGTTAATGTGGAGAACCTCCATCCTGTTAGGATATGAAGTTACCACAGTCCATTATATATCTGGAAAAAATCATAACTCCCATAAATGTAAATAAACAGCTGACCATATTGCTTTTTCATTGAGAAAAGACAACATGTCACAATATGTTGACAATATATACTCTTTTCTCATTGATATTCTGTCAAAATCTCTCTTTTTAAGGAAGTCTCGTTCAATTTCTGATTGGGTATGTGGATTAATGTTGTGTGATGAAACTCAAATTCATATTTTGGATTCCCTGTAACGCGAGAAAATTGCACTCTTTTAAAAAAGGCATTGAAATTTGATAATATCAGTGCATAAATTCCCAACTTTACGAGTATCCAACTTACTACAACTGTGTGTGATAGACACCGAACAATATTTCTGTCATTAGTTTATGTAGAACATGTATGTCAAGAGTTCAGAGCTGAAAAGAAGATTTTCAATCCAGTATTGTATTTCCTCTAAATGAAAAATGAACTGAAATAAAAAACTTCGGTATCGTTTTCTGTGATGGTACTAATGATCCATACTGAATGAAAAATGAATGCGTTAGCAACATACGACCTTGCATGGATGAACGGATATGAAATTAATTTGCTTTAGATGTTAGGGGAGAAGATTATAGCGTAGCGTTAAGAAATATTTTTCTCTGTAAACAACTATACATTTTAAAAGCTTTAAGAAACAGGGTACACATAATTTGAAAGGTGTAAGCAATTTAAGAGTGCATACAAAATAACGGAACATCAACATGTCAACTGTGTTGAAATTAATAACTGAACCACTGTGTGTGTGTGATCAAAAATGAAAACAAAGTGTCACATTCATCACTTGGATAGAGAAACAATTGGCATGAGTGTATTTTTTGGTTCTATTGAAGAGAGTCTCAAATGGTGTAGAAAACTGCCAATTAGATTTTCCAATAATATCTTTTCAAGCAACATATTGTGTAATCCCAGAAATTGCTTGAAAAGGTTTGAGAAAATACCACAGACATATTTTAAACATTTGTCTAACATAAGTGTATTTGTCCAAATGATCTCTAAAAACCTAAGCAACAGCTTAATTTTTTTATCCTAGATGACTCACTTGGCCAGAGTTTTTACACCTACATGGGCATTACAAATTCCTCAGATAAGTTACAGGTATTTTGGAATTAATTTAAAATTATTCTACAACAGTCTGGTTTGAAATTAGGAGCAATAAAGATGTTAGAGTTGGTTCAGTTCAAGTGTGCAAACAATTGAAACACCTCAATACTTGGCTAAAAACCTGAAGCAACTTATTTTACTTGAATTCATTCTTTGCACATCCCATAAACCTATAAGTGGATTTTGATGAAAGTACGCAAGTAAAGGAGCATGAGCCGGAAAGAATTTTAAAAGCCTAGCAGTCTGTTATAAAAGATAATAATATCAGAAACTTCCAGCTTTAAACTTCTAAGCCTCAGATTACACGGAAATAATTGATTGGACCACAGCCAACTCATCTTCATCTCTTTTTCGGAAAATCACCATTGGCATATGCAAGCCTCGAACGATCCGTGAAGTTAGTGATGGTGGATTTGCTTTAAGTGTAAGGATCCCAATCAATACACGACAACATTGGAATATAGATCTGCCATGGCTGAGTTTTAAAATAAATTATATTATAAAATTAATTCAAGAAATAAATACTTACAGCAGTAAGACTTGTCAGATAACTATGTAATAATTATATTTTTATATTTTTTAAGACCTCATTTGTACAACCTATTTGATGTCTTTTAATCACAAAATCTATGAAACATTAAAATAAACCAATTCTGTGAATTTAAAATTTTAAAAAATTGTCAGAGTATTGCGTATTTTTGTAAATTTTGAAGGATTTACTAGATCGAAAATAATTTTTTTAAATAGAGAAATATTTTTTTAGGTAGCAGTATCCGATACAACTTTTTAATATTGTTGTGTTGAGCAATATGGGAATATTTTTTTTTAAAAAATACTTAGACAAACCAAAGTATACCTTTGTTTTTGAATATTTCTGCGTTCAGTCAGAAGACGTTTTTAGACATCTTACTTAAGAATGCCCAAATCGCAACTTTTCCATGTTATAACGACTGAAAAATATAAGTTTAAACTTTACCGCAGCAATCTTATTCTGATTTACAGAACTTAGCATCCAAATACAGTAATGTTCCCCTTTCCGTTTAGATGGAGTATTATCTCGAATATATGAACACATTGTTCTATAAATTCACTCCATAGCTTTCCACATGACAACAAAAATATATGATATACAAATGTGGATGTAATAGTTAATTAATGCTGCAAATTACAGATGCAATTGTTGACCTAAAACATTCCAAAATATAATAATATTTCCTTCCATCAGTACTGAAAAGTGCAATTTATTTATGTATTTATTTGCAATCAAATTTTTAGCTTTCTTTTTATATTAATTATGAGATTCAGAAACTAAATTATAGTTTATTGGATGAATTACATAATTCTAATTAGACAATAAAGACGGCAATTTAATTAGAAGTTTAAGACAGTTATTCAGCTTAGAAAAATAATTTAACATTTGAGTACTGTTTCTAATGTGAAAGTATATCCAAATTTGCTTTAATAAATCTAAGAGAAAATATAAAACGTAGGCAATGTTGTACACACCCTATTCTGAATAAATAAAAACTTGTCTGATGCATATTTGTACCTATATCTACTTTTATAGACCTTTTAAAACATGTAGCATATAATTTTGAAACTTTTATTTATTTAAAAAATAGTGTACTTTGAACATTGTATATTATTCTGAAGTGTTGCGAAAAAAAAGGAAAAGAACTAAATAATCGACATACAATCTCTCATTTCAATTTTTTTAAACAAAAAGAATTTAACAATTTAAGAGTTAGTGTTAAATAAATGTAAAGAATTCAAAACAAACAAGTGTCTTTAATTAAATCTTTTAACTACAGGAATCCATATACGTTAACATTTTAAGTTAGACATCTAAATGTACCTAAAAGTTCTAACATATATCTGAAAACAATCACTTTCCTGCTATTTTCCTCTCCATTGCTATCCAAGAAATCTATTGCCCAACAAATTATTTATAAATGAGAACCCCAAAAGTTGACTTCACCAACATTAACTACACAAGAGCAGTTTTTACTTGCAACGAGTAAAACTCTCACAAAGAAAAACAAAAAGAAAGATCGAAAAAGAAACATGCCGAACAAACATTTAAAGGCGCGGAAATACACCGGAGACAGTCCATCCACGATCCGAAGCAACATCGTAAAGCGACGGACATTCAACTTTATAGCAGAGCATCTAAATCGTTGGCGAAACATTTAAACTCAATTCATGCTCAAGACGGCCGTGCAAGAATGGGCGTGTTTGGACAAGGAAAGACAGGTGCTTTAAGCTCCGTGTTGTAATTTCGGAAATAGCATGAGATGCAACTCGGTGTAGGGAGGGTTCCTTAAAGTCGTTGCTCCAGGGAGTGATGGAGTAATTGAAATCGACGACACAGATCTCGGTTGTTTTCTCAAATAGTCCCTTGTTCCTAGGACGACAGAGTCAGTGTAAAAGTGTTCGTTGACGATGTTGGATGCAATAGAAGAGTTAATGATGAAGAAAGGGAAATATATATTGTTTGAGATTCAACTACCGTTCTTCCTTCAGTATCAGACTTATCTATGTTTAAAAGCTTTGTTTTTTGTTCTTGTTAACTAACATTACACACATTTACATTTTTCTTGCTAACTAACGTATTGTGCATGTACATTTTACACATTTAATACGTAAAATAGAACTATTTAATTATTTTAATGATTTAAAGTCTGCAGAATTTATATTTTACATTTCGTTAAAGCTTAGCTCAGATTTTTGGCTTAAAATAAACTTGATTCTTAATTTAAATGTTCAGCGCATCAAGAGCCGCTGCTAGAATTAATTAAAATGTTAATTTGAAAGCTGACATAAAATTAGTGTTTAGTTTTTTACGCTTCATACAACGGAAATAACTAAGATACATCTGTTTACAGATGGATTTTTCAAAAAAATTCAAGGGTATTAGATTAAAAAAAAAGTTGATTTTTCAAGGATGTTTTTTTTTGTCTTTTAAATACACTATCATTTAAGACTTTGTCATAAGGGAAACAATTTCTTTTAAGGTTGTTTTCGCCATTGTGCGAGAGTTTGAACTTAATGAGAAGTATTTGGACAGAAAAAAAATGTCTCAATTTTCGTAAACATTTTAACTCATGCATTTGTTTATAATATAGTGTTTTTAAAACTTCAAAATATTTCATAAATAACTAGTTTCTCCTTTTAATATGGAAATGGATAGCTCATTTAACATTACGGTATAGGAGAAAAATGAGATGAATATTTTATAACAGTGTTTCTCAAACTGTGGGGCGTGCCCCTGGGGGGCGATAACCCCGAGGGGGCGCGAGCATATCGAAAATAAAAGATTTAAAAATATTTAATTTACTGGAATGAATTAAAACAAAATGCTTTCAGATATAATAAAAAATGCACTTTTACTCTGATATAATTTATAGGCGCGCGCGCGCGATATTAAGGTATTCGACTACTTGCGACAAATTTTTTTTTGAAAAAATGAAGATATGGGGATTTTTTTGATTTTTAGGTTTATTTAGTATATTTTAAGGAAAAATCGTAAAATTGAAATTAGAAAAAAAAAGTATTATTAATAAAATGGGAAAAAACTGGTGAAAATGTACAAAAAATTACATAAACGGGGCCCGCTTTGTACAAAAATGCTTTGAACAAATTTTCAATTTTTCCGTTTTAATGTGTTACTTCATTATTCATGTTTGAAATGACCTTCAGGATAGTAGATAGTTTAATTTTTACAAAAACTAGAGCACTCTATCTTAGTGACTATATGAAATTGCTTAAAAAACAGTGATTATATTCACATAAAGGACTGTAAATTATGAAATAAAACAGTTATTGATAAATCTGAAGATCAAAACACTTCTACTGTTATACGAAACATTCACAAAAAATTTCCGCAAATTATATCCAAAACTTTTTGAGCAACCGCTGTCCCCGTTTGAGTTTTTCGAAAATTACACATTTCGAGTAAAACGCATTTTAAAGTTTGACATCTTGTGTAAAGTTATGGTATCTTCTTTTATTAAAACGCTTGTAGTTTTCGTTCTAGTGAATGAACATTAATAAGATTGGTATTTTTATCAAGCTAATAAGATGGTCTATAAAATAAAATTATAAAAAAAAATGTCAATATTTGAAAAAAATCATGATTTTAGGTAGTCGGATACCATAAGTCATCAAAAATAAAAACTTCTTCAATACCTAATTAACTATCTTTGATGCTATAACCAAACAAAAAATTTTTATTTGATTTGCTGTAATCCCATGATGAGATATTTTTTTACTAAGCTACCTTTTTAATCCTAACATACTACTCATTCAGAGAAAAAACAGATGCCGGACCCAGAATCGAAAAAATTTAGGAACATAAAAAAAAACATCACTGTCGTTATTTTTGAAATACTGCACATTATAGCTGTAATCTGTTTGACCTTCTAAGTTATTGGTACAGTTAGTCATGGCCCCTCTTTTATGTGTTTGTTTCTCATTTAGGGAAGTTGTAAGTGATGTATTTCTCTGTTGCGCTTTTTTCCATGAAAATAGTTTTATGATATTTGGAAAACCACGGAGAGAGAGTATATATATATAAATATATTTAAGAGTATTCTAAAATATATAAAACGTTTTAAAAATTTTTTTATTAGTAACAGATATATTATCATAATGAATACAATTTTTACTCGGAAGTGGTCACGCGGGACACACAAATTACGAAATCGTTAATTCTGGCAAAACTGTTTATTTGTTACCAAAGAAAAATTGAAAAGTCCTTGAAAGTAGGTAAGTATATTTTCTCATAATTAAATTATTCATTGGAATTACGATTTTTATTGTGTACTATAAAAATAATTATAAAAAAAGGATTATAGGGTGACTCACACAATAACCCCGCTGGACCATTAGTATCGAGTGCGCGCCTGTTCTAGGGTTAAAACATGTTGAAGTCTTTTCGCTTTAAATATTAAAAATAATACAATTATTCTTTATCTGAATTTTAAATTATTGTTCATTATTCAACATCAATTCTAAATGATAATTCTGTAAGGCTTAAAATTATAATTCGCTTGAAACTAATTATACTGTGAGCAATCATTTAAAAAAATCATTTTACATTTTTGTAAACATTGTCGCGCACTTGGCTTTACTCTCCTTACAAAATTCAGCGATTATTTCAATAATGTTTTATTTTCTTATAAATGAACTCGTGCAAGCGGGTACTTCAGCCGGTATACTTTTAATGTATCAGTGATCCATGGTAGTTTATAACTAATTAATTAATACTAAATTAAGAACAAGTTTAATATGTATAAACGACCTCATGGGCTTGTCTTGCAAAGCAAAGTTTTTATAAGGAATGCTTATGATTAGAAATTGACCCTCTGAGTTATTTTTCTTTATTTAGCAGATATCTATATTTTGTCTTCTAAGCAACCACCGCATTTTGCAATATGTTCAATTTAAAACTTAGAGAAAGGAAAAATAACACACATAATAATTATCCTATTATTTTATTTATTTATTACTTAAAAGTAGTATACAAAATTTAATACTTATGTTACTGATTTGTTTGGTTTATAATTAAGATCGTCTATTGTAGCTTTAGCATCAAAGTTCATTATTATTGCATTCAGTACATTATTAATGTATAAGTGGGGGTGCGATAAAAAATGGGATCGGAAAGGGGGGCACCAGTATTGAAAGTTTGAGAAGCACTGTTTTATAAAAAAACATATGATAACTAGGATAACAATTAGCAGTATGATAAAATGTTCTAAACGCTACAGGATAGTGCATCCAGAATTTAACATTAATGTTTCAGTACTTTTATATCTGAGCAAATATTCCAAATATGAGTTCTATTCTTTGAAATTAACCGAAGACAGCCTTAAAAAATTTATTAGCGTAAAGCAGTGCTTCTTAAACTTTCAATATTTGCGATACAATTATCAATCATAATTTTCATCCCCCTCCCCCATACAATAACAATGAATTGAATGCAGATATACTGTGCTTTGACACTAAAGCTCTGCCATGCGATCTTAACTAAAAACACACAAATTATCAAGATAAGCATCAAATTTTGTATGTGTTAATTTTAGTCACATATTTTAAGCAAGATAATTTTAAGTATTAGAATAAATATTATGTTACTTTTTCTTTCTAATTTTTAAACTGTAACGAATTGTGGTAAACATGCAATGTGTAATTTTATTAAGTCAGATTATATTGTGTTCTCAGTAAATTAATAATTTTTTTTTTAAATAATTTTTTTTTTATTTTCAACTTTTCGATATGATCGAGCTCCCCACGTAACGTTTTTATGCCTCTCTAGGGGGGGGGGATTCACCTTTGAGTCTCAAAATTCCTGGCATAAAGGTTTCTTAATGATTTGAATTAAATACTTTACTAAAGGCACGCAACAATTTAAGAGATAGTGTTTCTGAAAAGTAACCTGGATATTAAATTTTGAGACTTGTCTTGTACGGCAGGTTTACATGCTAAAAAAAATGATAATTTTAGTTTTAAGAAAATTTAAAAATATGATATACACATTTTTTTTTCTTTCTCCAAAATTATTATCGATCCAACAATATTGTAACGTCTTTTATGAGTACTAAAACATCATTCGACTTTCAGTCCACAAAAAAAAAAACTGTCAACATCGCACACACACACATATATGAGTTATTTATTCATAAATATTTAAATATTTGTATTTTTTGTATGAAGGAGACTTTTTTAGAGCAAAATGTTTCCATAGAGTGGATTATTACTAATAATATATCTTTAATAGAAATGTACTAAAAGTAATACTATCATTATGTGCTAAATGTTTGTTTACTTTTCCAGAATTAATACAGTTATTCGATAAACAGCAGTGAAATTATTTTGAACTTTAATTTTAAATAATATTTAAAATAACTTCATTCTACTTGTAAATCTAACAATAGCTCTGATTTTACGCTTTAGGAAAAGTCAGAAAGAAAGAACCAGAAAATAGGGAATGAAATAAATTAACTTAATTAAATTAAATTAATGTGCATAACAATTAGAAATGTGAAGTTGATTACAATCAGGAAATAACTTGGATTATATTTTTTCAGCAGATTTATTTTAAGCTCAAATAACAACTTGAGTTAATTCATATTAGCTAAAATTCGAGGAAACATTTTAAAATGTCCGTTAAAAAATTAATAGCATTTGATATTGCTTGAGTGTTGCAACTACTTATTCAAGGCAGAGTTTTCTTTTTATACATTTGAATTTCTCAGCCAAATAGAGATGGGTAATTTTTTTTCTGTTTCAGTTATTTAATGTTGATATAATGAAACAAGTAACTGAATGAATGATATATATGGATGCTTTAAAGAGAAGTATGTTTTAAAGTTTTAATTCGATGTTTCTCGATAAAATTCAGAGGTCCATTACAGTGAGTGATTTTGTAGAAAAACTAAGGAATATTATTTGTGCCATTTCACTGTAAAACAGTTTCCACAAGCTGAGTTTTTTTTCCTAATATAAGTCTCATTGAAATTCGTACAATATACTTACATAGATTATTTAAATTTTTAAAAAATACCTTACATTTGTGACGTCTTACGCGTCTTTTCTTTAACAAGTACTTTGGGTTCTTTGGGCCAGAATTAATGGCAACTCTTTTCCAACCAAATTCAAGAAACGAGAAGTGAAGAGATGCAAATAAAGGATAAATATAAGATCTTAGAGTAAGCTTAATGGCAATGTAAATGAATGTTAGACAATTGACGTGCGTTGTGGCAGTTGATGATTATTTAAGTTCGTGGTTCAAGATTTAAGTTCTACGTGTCGTGGATAAACATATTGGTGTTCAACTAGAAGTTAGTCGTCAAGCTGCATACCATTGCAGATAAAGACAAGTAGTGTTACGGACTAATATAAGGTAGGATTGATTATTTATTAGAATTGAGGATTAATCGGTTCAATTATTGAGATTGGTCTGAATTGGAAATATAAATATATATATTGTGTGTTGCGTATTGCGTCATCGTAGATTCTCTCATATTAATTATTTTAATTATATTTGTTAAAAGTTTAAGTTGAATATTTTAATAAAGTCATATTAAGATAATGTTTGATCCGAGTTCTTTCGCTAACCCTACACTTCTAGCTCGCACTGATACTTCGAGGGATGTACTTCCAAGGGGAGGTACATCACACATTGCTCTTCCAAAAAGAGTCTATTTAGTTAAAGAAAAGAAGAAGAAAAAAGAAAGTCACTGCAATGTATAAATCATAAATCAACCAAAGAAAAATAATAAACTAATATTTTAAAAGCATTATTTGACCTATGAATCTGACTGATTTTAACATATGAAGCTTCTTAAAATTTTTAACTTTTATTTTTAGCAATACATTTAGCTGTTAATTACAGTTATTGTAAAATGTACTCTAATATTTTATGATAATTCTTAGTCGAATATGAACCTGAAGTAATTTTTCATGAATAATATTTTATTAAAACAGTATTGAGATATTTAAATAAAATTCAAAAATAAATTTTATACAATTCTCCTACTTGAGTTACGCCACAATTTTGATTAAAATTACTAAATTGTTTTAAATTAATCAATTAAATTTAAAAATGAACTTTGAATATTTTAAAATTACATTTTAAATTGCTAGTATTATTTAAATTTAACAAAATATCTTAATTACAGCAAGTTCCAATGTTTATTTGTTCTTGAAAAATGCTATGTAAGGAGAGGAAAAACAATATCTCACCACTGTAAATAATTTCTCAAAAAACTTTCCCTGATTTTTTGTCTCACATTTATCAATAATTCACTAAATATAAATTTGTGAGTTTTAAATTCCTACTACCTTCAAAGATAGCAATCAAGAAACATGTTTCGCTCCAGTTCTTAAACATGGATCAGTGGATAATACGCGAACACTTTACTGTTCTAACTTTTTCACCTATTTAATTCTTTTTTATCTTCATTCAGTTAAAAGAAAAAAAAAGGATGTTCTTTTTTTAAAAAAAACAATGAACACAAATAAAATATGTTAGAAAATGTAGAAAAAAATACTACAATGTTTCGCATTTCCAATACTTTTAGGTTATGAATTAATGTTTTCCCTCCAAATATTTTGAAAGTACTACAGACAAAAATGTAATAAATATAAGTGAAATATCTGATATTTACAACGCTAAGTTTTTTGTAAGTTATTAGGTACTTTTTTTTACAAATTTTTGGATGCTCTCAAGCAAATTAATCAAATTTCTGAACAAATAAGTGCATCGAAAATCTTAAGCCAGCTTAAAGAGATTATGATCTCTAACTACATCCGAAATCTACAAAATGACACATAGCATATGCAATAAATAATATCAACAAAATTAGCATAAATAATATAAATTCATTATTTTTGATCCAAATTTTATTGGATTTACATTTTTATTAAAACATTCTTAGCCAGATTATATTAATAAAATTTAAATAGTCTGGTTATAAATTCAAATAGTATAAGAAAAAAAGACTCAACTGAAATGTTAGAAAAATTACAAGATAAATTTTAAAGTGTAACATATTATTTACTCAAAAGAAATTACGACTTAAAATAGAGTTGTTAAGCCGAATAAGTGCATAATTTTACTTTAACTCTGTTATTTTTATTAATTATACATTAATTTCCTGAGATTAAAATGCATAAAAATCTTCAAAGTACTGTGCAATGTATATCTTATTTTATACAAATACATTATTTTTCTGAGGAATTAAAATATTTTACATCTTCTGCTTAAAGTTTACGTCATTTATATCACATTTTAAACTGCTCAGGAAAAGCATTATTCAAAAAATAATTGAAATTCTTATATACAAATACTTATAACTCAACTATCATCTTATTAGACTTTGAACAAGAATTATTTAACTGTTATTTTGAAAAATATTTATTTCGGATTAAAAAGATAAAGGCATGCAAAAGAATTAGGAGCTATTTCTCAAAATAAATATTCGAAAATTATATTTTAATTATATTTTGATTACTAACACAAGATTTCTGATCGACAAGAAGATGGAAAACCAAACAGTATCAAGGAAACTTACTAGAATGGATATGTTTTAAAGTAAGGAAAATAATAAGTGTGAAATATCATTGAAAAGTTTCCTTGAATATGTTTAATGCAACGTTAAATTGATTTTTTTAAAAAATCTAATGAAATGAAAGCCTTTTTGAATTTTTTTATGATTAGAATAATGAGTGGCAATTACGTTACTTACAATTCTAATTTTTTAATACGTACGCATCTTTTCAGTACTAGATTATATTTCTTGGATTTTGAATAGTGTTAAGAATAAGAGAATTATAAAAAAAGTTAAATATATATAATTTTGGGACAGTATTGTAAATATTTAAATTTATCTAAGGTAACGCAATGTTAATTTTAATACAGCACTGTTTGTGAATCTTTAGTTCCAAACTTAAAATCATTTTTGTAAAATGTATTGATTAGAAACCTAATATATTACCCAGATTAAAAGTTTAAAAAGGAAGAAGAAAACAACTAGGTTATAACAAATGAGCTAGAAACAATGTACTCATCCTTTCTTAAAAACAAAGACTATTATTCACATTTTACTAAGCAATAAAAGTAGCTTAAGCACATTTTTTTCAAGCAAATGAGAAGAAACCGCTTAATTAAAAGTTATTCAAAGTGGTACAAAAGAGACAATGGAGCCAAATCTCATTGTACAGTTTTTCACAGTATTACTTACGAAGAACTCAAACCACTTTGTTTCGCACAACCTCCCTCCTTACCTTTCTTTTGTTGCACTGATTGGTAACCTAGGAAACTGGAGCTCCCCTTAGACTTCTCCAATTCATCTTAAAAACAAATGCTAGGGAGCACGGGGAAGGGAGCGAAGGAGCAGAAACACACACAAAAAAAGAATCAAAGTTGTTAGTCACTCGAAGAACATGTTAAGTAATGAAGCAAGGCCGACGTACAACTAAAAAACAAGTTTTTCTTTTAAATTTAATTTTCTGGCACTTACTTTGCCTCTACTAAGGTTGCACAGTGTCTCTGCTGCTTTCGACAGTGGCCGTCATCGATTTTCCTTTACTCATCGGTCCAAAGACGGAACAGATGAAAGTAAAAACATGAGAGGGTTGGCACAGGAAAAAAATTAAAATAAAAAAACCTCTTAAAATGCTTTAAGTGAAACTTTCTTCCTCTTTAATATCGACTAATTGTATCAATGGGTACATGGCACGACTAGAGAAAGTTTCAAGGGGCAATAAAATGAAAGCAAAATTGGGGAAAGGAAATGCCCTCTTGGGACAGTTCCCTTTTTTTTAAACCAGCGAGTGAGGACTATTTGTTATGGTTAGAAGAGAAAGAGGATCGTTCAAAAATGTGTACGGACAAACAAAGGTTTTTTGCTTAGCAAATGGAACAGAGAAATGCATTAATTTCACCTGGAGAACAACGAGTTTCATCAATTTCAAGAATTTATCTTTAAATCGACATAAGAATTGCACTTAAAAAGAAAAATCGTTTTATCCTGAGACAAATCTTATTTACTCAGATAAATCTTTCGAAAACTGTGTGAGTTAAAAAAAAGTAAGTTTACGATCTACTAGAATGCACATCACATATAACATTAAGGCTATTTTGCATGCCTAATTATAGTAGTAAATATAGAAAATTGGGAAAATACCTGATTTTTAAGAAATCAAAGCTTTTAAATTCATTCGTTTGGTAAAGAACTATTCCCGTAAATTAGCAATCAAAACTCTTTAGTCATAGGATGTAAACCAGGCATGCCCAACCCGTGGCCCATGGGCAGCATGCGATCCATTTGGAGAATTTTTGCGGCCCAATTGAAATTTCTGTCTATATTATTTTAGACATTTGGACTACAGACGGTTGAATCGAAAATATCGTGTTTTGACCCACCCCCACCTCTCACCATGCAGTTTTTACCGAAATAATTTTTTCCTTCATTTGACTTCCAAGCAAGTGAAAAACAGGTGTTGATGGATGAAGGAAAGCAGATGAGCTTGGGTGTGTTTTTCCTCTTTCAACGAGAACCTCGTTGAGAGCGAGTAGTGTATTTAGTTCTATTAGTAGTGTGTTTAGTATCTATTTGTCAGAGAAATAATTTATGTCTATATTTTGAAGTTTAGATTAGTAGTCTTTTTCTTGTTTTATTTGGCAATGAAAGCATCCGATGATGGATTTAATGAGTTGCCTCAGGACTGTCAGACCAGCTAGTAGAAATGCAAGATAATTACGCCAGCACAATAAAAATGTTTAATATTTTAACCTTCTGAAATTATGTAACTTTTTCATTTTATGATATATATTTAATCACGGAGCAATAATTAATATCATACAATAAGAAACTAAAAATTTGGCTATTGGGCAGAAAAAAAACTTTTTTGACAAACAGTGTGTTAATCACAAAGCTGTTCTTCTTTACTTAATTGCTTTTTTGCATTTGAAATAAAAATTTTGAAAATCTAAATCAATTTTATGCAAACATACTGTAACACAAGTATAAAACGTGAAGTTGTTACACACATAGTTGTTATTCTACGTAACTTCAGATGGCAGCATAAATCTACTGTAAATAAGAACCTTGTAGGTTAAGAGATATTCTTCCACCAACAAGTGCAATCGGTTGACTTTCAACGTTGTTGTGATTGTGATCCAGTAAAAGGTAAACTTGGGGTTTTTGATCATACCAATAATTGAATGTTAATCATATCATATTTTGAATGCTGCACGATAGTAAAATATTTTGAATATTTTTTTTTTTATTTTGACATGTGCGGCCCACCTCAGTTTAGTAAATTTTTACGTGGCCCACGAACCGATTTGGGTTGGCACCCCTGATGTAAACAAACAAAACGTTAGTAGGAAATCGGCTTCGAACTTTCGCATACGTGTTTGTTGCTTTATTTTTCACATCTATCAAGAGCAATCACTAATATTGTCCAAAGCCCGAATTGCAAATCAATATCTCTCGAGGAAATTAAAAAAACATAATTTCTTCATTTCATATTTATTTAATATTATTTAAACATAAAATTGTAACAATGTTGTGAAATAATATTTTTAAATATTATATGAAGTTTAGATTTCTCTTCTCGTTTACTGTATAAACTTGGTTGCGTAATTTTTATTATCTTTCAACACTTCAGGAGGGAAATTTACCGTTCTTTGGTATCAACGCCAAAAAGAAAAACCCAAGGAAAGGGCTGCAAAATTTACAAAATTACTAAGGATATAATGAATAAGATATTGACTATTGATTTTTACGTTTTTCAATGTAAGATCAACAAATAAACGCGACCCTTAAAATTTCCTTAAGCAATTCAAGCACAAATTAATGCCAAACGATACAAAAAATAAATTCTTCAATTAAATGGAATTACTGAGTAACTGAAGCTTATAATATGAAGTGAAGTGAAACCCTTCGTGAAAAGTCTCTAAAATATGCTAAATATATTAGATATTTATTAAATGATTGTATTTCCAATCCAAACAAGGTGTTTTAAAGTGACGAGACCAAAGTGGAAAAAGAGAGTACAAGAGGAAATGGAATTTATATGGATAAATATTAATATGCTATGAGACTTTTGTAGTCGAATGAATATTTTGAAATGAATAAACGGTTTTAGAATATTTTTACAGGATAATTCTCAATAAATTTAATATATTCAAATAAAATGGTTTTAAGGACTATTTTTGTTTTATAAATATTTACAAATATTTCTTTTTAACGATAATAAAGCTCCTTTATCAAATTCTGTTTTTAAAAATGATATTCATCTTTTTCAAGTTAATGTCAATTTTTTATCTAAAAATGTTAATAACATTTTACATTGCATGCACGAGTATAATTTTTTCTATCCAAATGTATGGATTTCTAATTGATAAAGCATAATTTTATTAAATAAGAATAGTTTTTCAAATTTTTTAAAAAAATGTAATGCATTTACATTGATATATTTTTAGATAAGCTTAAAATGTGTTTAAAATTTTGATAATTATTAGCATTGATACACACATCGGTTTTTGTGTAAAAGAATTTTCTACGTTTATTTATTATCAAAATAATTTTATCAAACCTCTAATTTGGACCTGTTAAGAATAATTTAAAACTATGTAATTATTTAATCAAATTATTGTTGAAACATATATTTACAACCCCATTGCTATCAGGATGATAGCTATCAGTTGAAAATTAAATTGAAATTCCTGCAGTTATATATTAAAGCGTAAAAAATATGGAAACCATATTTGAAAAATTGAACAAAAATGCTCAACATTTAATAAATAAATAAATAAAAAATAATTATAATATTCTGAACCTTAATATGAGAAATATTTTGTTTTTAAAATGAATGAAATATATCTTGACAGAACATATACTTTTTTTTTACAAATAATGAGATATGAAGACATAGTTTATGAAGATAAATTTATTTTCTTATACGGAATTCGTTTTAAATGATTTCTAACGCACATACAAATAAATAAAATTTTTCTATATATATAAATCACTTTTATTAAGTAACACTATAAGTTAAATATTATAACATAATGATGCATAAAAATGCAATTCTACATTATTGGAATTTAAAATGCGTTTTTAATTGCAATTTGATAAAACAGACGTATGTACAATAAACACTTAGGGAAGTATTTTATTGAAATAGAGCTTCCTGATCTAAAAGTTATTATTGATACAGAAGCATGATTATTATAAAAAAACTTTTAATTGACGAGGAATCCATCTTTGCATGCACCTCTTAATTTTTAATCATTAGACGATTTTGAGATTAACCTTTAGGTAACGACTAATTTAAGAAAAAAACAACTATTCTTTAGAACTGATATTTTTTACTGTTCAGCCTTCTACTTTTTGTCCATAACTGACCCTACACTGTGTTGTCGGGTGAGTGAGTGAGTGAATATTAGCGTCACACTGTTCAGCTACACGAGGGCTTTTGGTGACGAACCACGTAACTTTGAACAATGGTCAAGTGACGTGGACGACACCTGAGCTGGCAACCCTCTCCTAACTAACACATCACACCAACGGGAGGACGTTTCAGCTGTTGAGAGATTTAACGTGCATCGCTGCCCTACACGGCGAATCTTTAATGGTACTGAGCTAGAACTCATGACATGCCTGCCATGATCAAATAACTTGGCCACTGCGCTTCCGCAGCTCCACTGCGTTGTCGGACAATGACGACAACGTGTATTTATCAGCTGAATAATTAAGAACTCTGAGGATCAGAAAATTAGAGAGAAAGAGGAATCTTTTGTATCTATATATCCCTCATGTAAAAACACGAGAGTTCAGTGTACTACTTTTAGTTAATGAGTTTTGGTGAGAGAACTGCATGTGCTCAGAATCTTCTTTCTGAACACATGCAGTTTACCAAAACTAAGAGGGGAAGAAAATCTTTGATTGATTTTTGAATCAAGTTCATCCTTTTAGAAACTATTCTTTTTGGTTAAATTATCAACTGCCCCTCCTATGCAGCTTAAATAAACTTCCTGTTCCATCCTTCATACTGCAGCTGATTACTTCAAATTGAAAGTGAATTAATAGTCCTTGGCTACTAACTTTAAGACCATTGGTTTACTTTAAGGAGCTTCTTTGAGAAATATTATTCACACTTTTTAAGAGGACTATTCTGTAGTAAGTTTTTAGGCAGCTCGAAACTTTCGAATTTACTATAGTTTAATTATTAAATGGTCACATAAATGTGTATCGTACTACATTGACAAATGTCAGAGTTATTAGCCAATAAAATTTATCATATTATAATATAATTTTGCTTCACAGTTTGAAGAAAAAGAATTAATTAATCACATGCAAACTATTAACAACTAAATAATTAAAAATATTTAGTTGGTTTTTATATTACCTCCATTATGAAATCTATAATTGATTTATCTATTTTCCTTCTTCCTTTATTTAACTTTATAATTACTTTATGTTGTCAATGAATGGATGAGATTTATTTTCTTTGTAGATTTGTTAATTTTATTATTGGGTTTTAAATTCAAGTTAATACAAATTTTGAGCAATAAGATGAAAATATAAAATTAGCTTAATATTTTAACACACAAAATACATAACAACTAAAGCAATTTATAATAAATTTTATTTCCTAATACATCTACTATGTATTAGGAAATATTTGTTCTCTCTCTTTAACTTTCTTACTTATTAAAAGTAATTATACTTTTACTTAGTTTTAATTTCTGAGCAAATTGCGCTGCATTGTGTTACATGTAGCAATTTTTACTGAATAATCTTTTACATTTTGCTATGTATTTTACGATTTGAATAACTATGTATTACTAAGATATATTTCTCAAAACATCTTTCCAAAAAAAACCCCTTATTAAATTGTTACAAATTGAATTCTACGAAGCATAGAAATGTATGACAGCAATTCAAATCGAGGCCTTCAGTTCTAATAAAAACGCCTTTTATTTCAATTTAACAGTAAAAAAATGACTTACCTATTCTGATTTGTTTTTTATTTCGAAAATATAACTCATTTTTCTGAAGTCTTGATCTTGATTTCCGTTTTCGAAGAGACCGATTATTACTCATGGGCAAACTGGAGCGTTTCAAGAAAATAGGTATATGTTGTTTGTTCTTTTTCTTGTCTAAATAAAAAAAAGGAAAAATGAAACTGAATTATTCCTTTTTATGGGAAGTAACTTTTTTTTATTTATCTCAAAAGAATATAGGTATATTTATATTATTAAGATAAATGTTGCCTAAAAAGGTAAACAACAATATTTGCTTAAACAAAAATATACAAAGACATAAAAAAATTAAAAAACGGTTAAAGAAAAAAATGTTGCTATCTATTTTTCTGTAAATATATTTAGTATTTTTTTCTCTCGATTTTATAAAATATTGTGTTGAGGTAATCATTATACATTTCAACTGCATTTCTCAGATTTTTAATAAATGTGTTGATATTTATGCATTTATTATTAATACTTTTTACATTTTAGTATGGAATTACTATTTTATTCCTTTTTATAACGCATCTTCATGCTCCTTAATACGTTTTCCCCTGAAATAAAAATATTCTGACATAAAATGTTATGTTTTGACAATTTTTATTATCACTGACATAATTCAGAAAGATGCCAAAAAATTTGAATCTCTTACATGCTTACTCACATGGAAAGGTAATATATTAATTTGAAGAAATAAAGCGCTGCGCGCGCAACGTCTCTCGCTTAGTATTTATTTAACTCTTGCAAGTTATCTTAATTTGAATGTACATGAAATGAATTTTGAATTGAAATCTTTAATCTTTATAAATAGCAACCATAAATAAATTATATGTTAAATTTTGTTAATATAAAAGCATTTTATCTGCATTAAAATTATATCAATTCTTTAATTAATGCATCATTTAACTCAAATGCTCATTTCATTGAACTTAAAACTATTATCGGTACCGGAATAATTAATTAAAGGACCGAAGTATTATCTCAACTTCTTTATAATCTCAATAAATTACTTTTTTTCTTTTAATGAAAATTTTGATTCCTTTAAAGAGCCTTAGAAAAAATAATCAAGTAAGTTTTGAATGAAAAAAAATTGCTCAAATATATTGTATAATATATTTTCAGTTACTAATTTCTGATAATTTTAAAGGAACTTAACTTATAATATTAAATTATTAATTTACATTTCCGAGCAAGAATTTATCTATGATCGACAGAAATTGAACAAAATATCATTGAAAGGAGGGGGATTGTATCCAATGAGAAATATTTCAAGTATATTTTATATCACAAATAATTTATTAATTTACAGTTTTTCAATTGCACTTTAAGTCTGGAAACATGTACTTTCATACAATTGCTCCGCTGTCCATACAAAATACATTGTGAAAGACAAGAAATATCAAGGAAAAGTTAATTGAACATACAATGTAAGACAAAAATATTTGATGAGTAAAATTATAACTTCTTTGACTTCAGGATCATGAAAAAATTATTAATTTGTGTAGCTGGTATGTGACTGAAAATAAAGATAGCATGTCACTATGACACTGGCAAAGTTGCCTTTGATGTGTTTTCGTGGTGCGTTTGTTTGTACTTGTAATACGTTGCTTTCACAGTTTACTAGATTTTATCTGTATTAGCAATAAATGGCTTACATTGTAATCTTATATCAATCATAAAGCCATACTTTCGATGGACGGCGTATCAAAAAAGCAAGTGATCTATAACTGCAGTTTAACTTAGTATGTAATACGGAATTGTTGAATTGAGTCACTAAAACAATAGGCTACAAAACTTCAGGTGTACGTAGTACTTGTTGTTGAGTGTACAGGTAATCTGTATTAGGGAAAAATACAATGTACTCTAAACTAAAATCACAGATAACCGACCAATATGGTGAACCAAATTGCACAAAAATCATGTTATCATTCACTGCAGCTGTCGGATGATCGGTGATATAAATGGAATTAAGACATGTCTAAACAGTCATGTTATTTCTTTGTTTATATCAGCGCTTTTCAAACTGTGGGGAGAGCCCCCTAGGGGGCGTGATAACCCTAAAAGGGGGGTGCGAGCATATTAAAAAGTCAAAAACAAAAAAAAATTCAAAAAATTAATATTTTTTTGAAAATAAAACAAACAAAATACATTTTGTCATAATAAAAAAATACATTTACACTGATATAATACACTTATACATGTATCAGTACTGCACAGAGTACTTTATAATCAACTTAGCAATACTAAGCGAAGAACAAGTTTAATAATTACCAGTGACTGCACCGGTTGGTTATATATAAAATTATATGCTAAAATTAACACTTACCCGATCACGTACGGTTTTAATTAATCCATTAACTGCTCATTAAAGATTATGCGATTCATTCATTCCCCAATGCCACTATTGCACGCATGTGTATTTGGGGGGAGGGAGAAAGGGAAAATAAGAAAATCCTCTGAAATAGGTAAATCCTTCTCAAGCAATGTTTAAGTCATTTTATTTCATTTCAAAGTCTTCAGAATAATTTTATGCATAGTAGTGAACGTATTTTGGATAGACGTATATATACGTTCGGGATAATTAACACACTGGCTGAGTGAGACGTTTATATACGTTTGGAGTAATTTACACACTGGCTGAGTGAGACGTTTATATACGTTTGGAGTAATTTACACACTGGCTGAGCGAGACGTATATATACGTCGGTGACGAAGAGGTTAAAGTTGTATTGTAGCTTTAGCGTCAAAGTATCGTATTATCGAATTCAATACATTGTTATTGCATGGAGGGGGCGCGATGAAAATTGTGATTCAATATTGGTTCGCAAGTATTGAAAGTTTGAGAAGCACTGGTCTATATCAAAAGTTCATTGGATTATTGCATACATATATGTTGCACGTAATTAAAAGTCACCTCAACAATGCATGTCTCTGTAGCAGCAGGACAGCATCGAACGGTACGGGCTGAGATAGATCATTGTGCATAAAATCATAGTTCTTGTACTAGTGATTTCTGTAATCTCTGTTAATAAATTACTCTGTTAGTCCTAATACACTACATTAATCCCTGTACATTGTTGCTATCCAAATACCTTGTTGAGTTAAAGGAGGGATGTATTTTGTTTTCTATATTAACTAGTTCCATATTCGGACCATTATGGTTTGATTTCGCTTAAAAAAAATGAGTACCTATTCCTTATAAGAGTAATATGCAATCCATAAAGAAAACAATTATTCACATGCCAAGCTGAAAATGTGCTTAACTAAACTTACAAATTCCTTAATGAGACTTACTAAAACTTCTATCACTCTCTCATACATAAAAAAGAAAATAGCGAGAAAATATAATTTCAGTATTTAAGAGAAACCCTAATTTCCCCCTTTTATTCAGCATATGTCGGTGTTGCTACCAGAACATGTGACTTGCAATACTAAATAATCATTTGCATATTAATTTGAGAATCCTTGCTAGAGATACCTAAACCTTTGGATTGTTCCTCGATATTGCACTTTGAATGGCTAGCGATGTGTATTGCTTGCGGTGATTATAAAATTTTAATAAATATCTTTGAAAACAATTACTTATCTGATTAATTTATACTTAGCACAGAAAATATTGCTTCTCGCTGAAATATATTTAATTTTTTCACTTTTTTTTAATGAACGAATAGGAGAAAACGAATAGCATACCTTTAGCACAAGGGAAATGTGATTCTACAGTTATAGTTTTCTGATATCGGCAACTGAAGAGTTTCATTTGGCATTCAGAACCGTAAGTGTTACCATCAGATCCACACACCAAGTCTTTGTTGTCATCAGGTGAACATTTAAAATCACATATACATTGAGCTTGATTGTCTTCTGTCTCTCTGCACATTGCTCCATGAAAGCATACGAGTTCGTCACAAGATCCGCTTACAGGCTGAGCGATGGATTCTGCAAGCAAAAACAAGATTATACTTATTTTAAAAAAAATGAAAAATTCGAATGTTTTTATATTTCTACAAGAAATTTTAATCATATCTTTAAAAAAATCTCTTTAATCTTAAAAATACAAGTAATACAGAAAAATAAATTAAATTCCTACTTCGGTCAACAAAGAAAAAAGTTATTCTAGTTAATTAAATTTAATTAATGAACTAATATTTGAAAAAGCTGTATCAACATAAAGTGACATCCATTGCAAGTTTAAAAAAATATATTTGAATCCAAGAAAAAATTCATTAAAAACACTTGCCGGCGAGATTTGCTCATGCTAGTTCTAACTTCGTCAGAAATAACGCAGAACAAATTTAAAATTTAAAAAAATTAAATTTAATTAATTAATCAATATTTGAAAAAAAACTGTATTAACATCCAGTATTATCCATTACAAGTTTAAAAAATGTATATGAACTTCACTGGATAAATGAAAAATATTTTACTAACTATTGGAAATTTAAACAAGATATATATATATATATATATATATAGAGAGAGAGAGAGAGAGAAGAGAGTTAACTAATAGTAGGATTTGAAAAATAATTATATTTTTACTTTAGTCTATATAAAATTTAAAGAATTAAAATTTAGGTTAAAAATTTAACAAAAACTATGCATAGAATGGAAAATTAATATTATTTTACGTAAGAAATAAATATATAATACTAATGGAAAAATTTAATGAAAATTTCTTTACTACGAGGCAAGTGGTCTAATGAATGGAATTTGTTATTCCAGATGCGACACACACACACACACACACACACATGATATGAAATATATTATTAAGTATCAGTCACCTTAATACTCATAAATATTAAGAAGTATTACTAATGATGTTAAAATACAAGTACACACAATTAAATAAATAAAACTTTTTGGTACTGAAACTTTTTAGATAAAGATTTTCAATATCTGATTCTTTTGTTATAAAAAGGTATTGAATAGGTATTGATTGTTTAAAGGAAATACGTCATTTAAATAAAAAAGATTGAACATGATACAGAGTGTTTTTGTTCCAGGTATAGAAGTTTAAGTTGGCATTACTATCCAAGATGGCGACCGATTTAACAGCTGTTAAGTGATTTATTCTCAGTTTGGTTTGGCAATTCATCATGAATAGATTCACACCTGAATAACACTTTCAAATTGTGCAATTTTATTTCGAAAATAACGGTTGATTTTCATAAGCGAATTTTGTTTAGCGATGAAGCGCACTTCTGGTTGAATGGCTACGTCCACAAACAAAACTGCCGCATTTGGAGTGAAGCTAATCCACAAGTGTACGTCGAAACACCGTTACATCCAGAAAAACTGACTGTTTGGTGCGCTTTATGGGCTGGTGAATTCTTCTTCAAAAACGATGAAGGCCACAACGTTACAATCAATGGTGATCGGTATAGAGCCATGATTACTAACTTTTTCATTCCTTAATTGAACAATCATGATGTCCAGGAGCTGTGGTTCCAACAAGACGGCGCAACATGTCACACAGCTCGTGCCACATTCGATTTATTGAAAGACACGTTTGGTGACCACCTAATTTCACGTTTTGGACCTGTGAATTGGCCTCCAAGATCTTGTGATTTAACACCGCTAGACTATTTTCTGGGGAGCTATGTAAAGTAATTGGTCTATGCGGATCAGCCACAAACGCTTGACTGTTTGGAAGACAACATTTGCCGTGTTATTGCCGATATACGGCCACAAATGTAGGAAAAAGTCATCGAAAATTGGACGTCCAGATTGGACTACATCCGAGCCAGCCGTGGCAGTCCTATGCCAGAAATCATATTTAAAATGTAATGTCACAAGATTATCTTTTGAATAAAAAAATTCATGTCAATCGAATAATACATCGTTGTTTTATTGCAATTAAAGTTCTATACCTCTCAAAAAACACCCTTTATAACTCATATTAAAAAATAGTTCATGTACGCTTAAAGTTTTAGATATACTTACTATCCATGCATCCATCTGGTCCTAAGATAGTACTTTCAGGACAAATGTCGCATTTCATTCCTTGTATACCATGTTTACACACGCAACGACCAGTCATTTGTTCACAGTCATCGCGGACAGAGCCATATAGATTGCATGTACAAGCTAGAATTTGAAATTATTTATTTAAACAAAATATAGGAAAGAAATATTTACCCCAAATAAAAAATGAAAAAAAGTAATTACCCATACCACAAAACATCGAAATATATACATATAACATTCAGCTTATAGTGATTTGATATTCAAATAATAAATTTTCTCAAATAAATCATATTAAAATAATCACAAAATAATAGAGAGAGAACATTTCAGAAAACTTTTTTATGCGAGTAATAAAATCTCCCTCCCAATTCAGTTTTCTATTTTAAAAACGTGAAAAGATTTTGAGGTATATTATTAGCTTAGACAAAAAAAGAAAATCAAAGCTGTGAATTAAAGATTTTGGTAATGCACCTTCACTGCATCGAATAAAAGTTTATTTGTAATAACTTACAATAAATTCCCCTTTATATATGTACGTAAAGGATCATTCATAAATGAACAGGCGATATACTTAACCTCCCCTTCCTCTAACAGAAGTGACAAAATTGCATATACTGCATTTTATTACCTAAGCAAGGTATAGAAAAAGTTTGTTGAAATAAAAATTAGATGCAAGATCAATGATAGCCCATTTTAATTATTAGTGGGAATGTGTAATTCTACATACTCATGGTGTTATTTCTACAGATATTTTGCATAAAGCTTGAACGTTTATAACTAAGTATTATGGTATTTTGACAACGATTTTTCTTTAATTGAGCCTCAAAAAAAGGAAAACATCAATTGTTCTTATTTCTTGAAAGAATGGAAAATGTAGTACTATACGTAAAATTTATTTAAACATGATCACAATATTAATTATAGTCCGATAATTTATATAGATTGTGATCATAATCGGGAATGAATCCTCTTCAAACATTCTCTTCAGTGCATATAAATGGCTCTTTGAAATGTTGTGACTATCTTTTTTTTTCAGTTTTGCAGGTGAATCTTTTCTCTCGCATGTTTTACAACTCCTGTACAAGAACAATGAGCTTACTGGAGACAAATGTCGCTGATGTTGAAATATATAAAACACTCGTGTGAACTATTTTTCTCCACGAACGTTTTAGCGGCACAATGCGGTTAAGGTATCCGACTACGTTCGGGACCGTGATTTTAAAAAAATGGCATAAATGGACGATTTTCATGATATTTAATGTCACTCAGATTAGAATACACGCATAAAATTGTTTTAAGGAGATTTTGACAAAAACAATTTATTTAAATAATTTTGGGCAAAAATTTTAATCTTTTTTTTTCCAAATGTTCTCCTTTTGTGAAAAATGGTTCTATTATAATAATATTTTGCCAGTATATAGTTCAGACCCCTCTAGAAAGGCTCAACTAAAAGTTTTGAAAAATTCACATTATTTTTACAGTTACCACCAAATGAAATACTTGTTGGCATTTTCTTCTTAAAATTGCTGCTCTCTGTTGTCGTAAAATATGAATAAACCCACTTCTAATAAAAAATTTGGGCCTCTGTAGAGGGGTCTGAGCTATATACAGGCAAAATATTATTATAATAGAAGCATTTTTCACAAAAGGAGAACATTTGGAAAAAAAGATTATTCTAATTTAATTTTTTGCCAAAATATTATATTTAAATAATTTTTTGTCAAAATGTTCTTAAAACAATTTTATGCTTATATTCTAATCTAAGTGGTACTAAATATGATGAAAATATCCATTTATGTGCTTTGCAAAATCACGGTTCCGAACGTAGTCGGATACCTTAATTTATCATGTAACATAAAAATCAAATAGCTATGGCTCAGCACCTCTGAACATCAGTTTCAGAAAAGACACTTTTGGTAGATTACTGACATGAAACATCGTAAGCATTTATTGAAGGTGGTACATTATTAGTGAATGGACGTCAACGGTCAGTGATATGTTAGCTATGACGCGTTGATTCCAGTTGAGACAGAAAAGACCGTCTCACATTGTTCTCCATGAATGAAAGGGTACAATGTCCGATATCCCCCACAGTTGTAATAGTGGCAACCTGATGCGTGTAGACCTCCCGAACTGGTGCAAGAATCACATCCCTGATCGGAAGGCACGTCATCACAAACAACACCAGCACTAGGCCATGGAACATTGCCATTGCACCGCAAAATAATGGGCGAATGTCGCCTATTTGAACGAATAATGTTTTGTGACCAGTTACATTGACGGGCGAGTGCAAATTCATCAGTTTCCAATCGATCCTGACTTTAGAATACATGGTTGGTCGGATATAAGGTGATGGCAGTGATATTATCGTGTGGACGATGCTTCCTTGAGGCGCATGCTAGTACAAATCATTCTCATAGATCAATCTCTGATGTATGTGTTTTTAGAACCACATTTCGGACCAGGTGGACTCTTTTATGACATTAGTATTCTCGGCGGTGGAGGGCATTTGCCTACAGGATAATGAACCTTGCCACATGAACCAAATCATCGTGGGAAGATTTGATGAACATTCTACTGAATTTCAAGTAATGTCTTGGCTACCAAATTGGCAAGACATGAATGTAATTGAACTTTTCTTGTTCAATCTGAAAAAGAAAATTTGTGCATCCAAATTACTGAATATGACGATTTTTTCCCTTTTTGGTTAAGCAGAAAAGAAATGAAGAAATTTTCATAAGAAATCAAAAAATTATGCATTATGAAAATAAAATTATTTCCGTAACATTAACTTTATCTTATGAAAATGATATAGTCAAATGTTACCTGTTCTTGTGTGCCATTTAAAACCATTAATAAAAAATAATACAAGTTGCTGCATTTTAAATCAAATTTTGCCTAAAAACTATTGCATTGCTGGGTGTGAAAATTTCCTAAGAATGATCTTAGAGTGATATGTCACTAACCTCATCAAAAATTACAGAATATCAAAATCCCGATAATTTTTCTGAATAACTCCGGGTTTTATTGTAAATGCGATATCAGCAAAGAAACAGAAAGCATTGTAGTATGAAAGTATTATTGTTGAATAAATAGAGAAGTACAGTTTTGAATCTTTGTCTGAGTATAAATATTCAAAGTAATATTAAAAAAAAACGTTTAAAATAAATTTTCATAAAAAAAGAAGCCATTTTTTGTGTTGTTGTTAATGTCACCTGTCTGACGTAGTGAGATCGAAGCAAAGGGCTACATGTACGCCTGTTGTTATCCGTAGCTTTAATCATCATGCAGGTGACAGAACGATTTGGGTAGTTTCCACACCAAATTTGAGGGAGAACCCCCTGTGAGGGACATGTGTATCTCCCAACTCTCCTCCCCTTCCACTAAAACTCACGAGATGATTTGTGGTTACATGGCAATTTAAAGTATCCCCCCTGCCGTGAAGACACTATATATTTACAAACTTTCATGCCTTCTCCGGGATTCGAACCCAGGTTTTATGGTGCAGTATTCAGCATTACTAACCACAATTCCGGATGGGCTAATAGGTATTTTGTTGATATCTTAATTAATATAAATATAGACCAACCAAGTGTCTGTATTTTGCAAATATGTAGCTTGATGCGATTTGTCCAAGCATAATAATTTTTTTAAAAGATCAGAAAATGTGTGTCATAATTATCGTGCTAAATAAAGAAGAGTTTGAAATAGTTTGTCATTAAAATAATTTTTAATATTTAAGTCTAACACAATTTAAATATCTAATAAAATCTTTATATTGTAGAGATATACAGAAATAATGAACTAAGCAATTCCAAAAATATTATACATTTAAAAGATAATATAACATACTAATAAAAACCATGTATTATATCTTTAAATTTCTGTGCGAATGGTAGTTAAAACATAGAAAGTTAGTTGGACAGATTTAAGGAAAGTAAATAATAGAATTTAAGGTATATGTGATATGGGATCAATTACAACCAATTTATCAATATTTTAGAAACTAAGACAATGGGGTCATTTTCTTAAATAAGGATTAGAGATTGATACACAAGAAAATAAAATGTCATGTTGAAGTACAATAGAATAAATCAAGTTCCCTAATCATGTTTTTTTTTTCTACAAGCCAAAAACTTGTTAGTTTACATTTAATTTTAAATAGATAGTTTTTAACATAATAATAAGAAAGAAAATGTCTAGAAACTCCAGAAATATTGAGAAATTTGAATAACTAATACATTAGTTCCTGAACTTAACTGTACTGTTATAGAGTTTGTTCGAATATTTTCAGCACTTTGAATGATTTTTTAAAAAAATTTAGTTATTAATAACTAAATATTTATACTAAAATACAACGTGTTAACATTTTACTGAGTAAAGAAAAAAAATACGTAATGATTATTTTCAACAACTTGTAACTTTTAGACTCAATTTTATTTCTCGCTTTACTTCATCAACATAACTGAAGACAAGTATTTTTTTAGTAAATAATTATAAGAGCAATCACACGGCTTAAAGCTACTAACATTTAAGTATAATTTACTCCACTTATTCTTGGAGCAATCTTGGCTTCTATGCTAGAATTCACTGTAAATATTTTCTTAATTACACGACCTCCAATCTCGGAAATCTAGTTCACAATTCTGACCACTTGTAATCTCCAATTATCAACTATCGACCATCCAACGATTATTCGTCTACAAACATTGCGTACCTAAATGTCAACGCTTAAATAGAACAACTCATTTGAATAAATCACGTCTTCCTCTTCGAAGGAACGTTTTCAGCAGAACTTACAGTTAAAATAATCATTTTTCCCCAAGAAGATTAATGGAAGGCTCACGGACAGACCCGTTACAAACTGAATTATTAAGATCTCACAATACGAAGAATGCAGCTCGTAATTCCTAGTAAACAAAAATAACCCTGCATTTTAGAAGAAAAATAAATATTGAACACTTGAAAGCTTTATAATAAGTTTTTAAAGAAATAAGTTTTTTAAGTTTCTGTCACTTTCTTTTTGTACATGTAGCATTAGATTTTACATATACTATATTTTAAGCGGTTAAACTTTATTAGATGCACTTAAAACAAAAATTTCAATAGAGTTAAATACACCCTTAAAATAAAGAGATTTTTTTTTTCATTTCTAAAAATGAAACATACTGTGTGGAAGAGCTAAATCTCCTGAAAATTTCAACTTCATTCACCACTTGAAATCACCTTTCTTCTAGCAAAAAAAAAAGTTCCCATCTGCACCCTCCATTGTAAGAAAAAAAGTTACGCATGAGAAATCGACTTCTTAATGCAAATTTGTCTCGCTTGAAGTTGCAATTGCGACTCACGAAACTCAGCATTTCTCTTTTCTTTAGTCATGAATGATTATGAGAATAAATAATAAAAATCCGAAGAAAAATATTCATGTTTATTTTTCTTTTCCGTTAGCTTATCTTATTGGCGTATTCTATGAGCTAACTGGATTTATTCAAAATAGATGCCTTCTCTCGCGTTTATTTCTTTTAAAATGTATTTCTTTCCGTGCCCAGTTGCTTTGTGCCAATGGCATAATTTTAAACAAACAAGAACAGAATTTATAACGCTTTTAAAGATGTTTAAGAGCGCAGAGCTTTTTTTGCTCAACAAACGTCGGCATATTTCCCTTTTTTTATAGTTAAGCTTATGTTCATTTTCAGGAATAAAACGGGCTTACTGGAAAAAAGATTCACATTGTTGAAGAAGGATACACTAGAATTTAACTTTGTAAAGATGAATAAGAATTTAATACCATTTTGTGGGTAAAAATCATATTTTTTCCCTTATTTTCCTTTTAAAATCCTATTATTATCTATTCATTATGCATGGATTTAAGGCTAAAAGAATTCTCCTTTTAAATGTTTTGTCTGTGTTTCATTAAGTTAAATGGAGTTTGGTTTTAAACAGTTGGATATACACGGATATTCTTTCTTTCTTTCTTTTTTTACGTAATGGGCTTTATTTCGTTAAATGTACATGGATTTTGATTACACTACTGTACATTATAACTTTTTGAATCTCCATCGGATATTTATTCTAATATTAAGATATATATATATATATAATGATTAAATGAATTTTATGTGTTGTAAATTTTTAAATTTTGAAACAATTATTTGCAATTGCAATATTTATTTTTTGTTATTATAAATAAAATAAATAAATGTTTACAAATATTATAATATTCCAGCGTTTTTAAGATCATTTTAATACTCAATATCATGCTACAGCTTTTCTTAATAAGTAAAAAATAAACAAATAAAAAACATTCTAAGGCCCAGATCTTGCATGAATTGTATTGGCCACATTCTTACTTCAATATTCCTAGAACATTTACTCTTATTTTAATTAATAAATTTAAAATAGAGTAAATCACATACAGGGTGCTTCAAAAACAGCCCCCAAATATTGCGCAGCCAGATTCCTCGTTGGGAGTTCATACAACATGCCCTGAAAACTTTAAATGTTTGAGCCAAAGTTTAATAGAAAAATACGAAAAACAAAGTATGACGTCACAGCCGTATTGCACACATCAACAGCAGCATTTACAGGTTTTTAAAAAGGCAGATCTTCAAAGTGTTTCATTTTGCTTTCCGAGGCAGTCTTGATCGCGTCCTGGAATAAATGAGTATACACGTCGCAGCACCGTGGTGTTCACCGAAGTACAAACACCATGCAAGCGAGCAAATAATCCCTTTCTGCAGTCTCTAGGTCTCGATACGGCAATTCCTCCAAACTGACCAATACGAAAACAAATCTAACGATGTGAAATCTAGTGATCATGGTGGACATACAACCCGATCCCCACGTCTGATACAGCGGCCAAAGTCTACCATATCCAGCCAATTTCGTACAAGATCATAGAAATGCACCGGAGCCCTATCATGCAAGATCATTTATCGTATTTTCTTTTTAACTATGGCTCGTACAAGTAGAGTTCTTTCGACATTTTACATGTACTTCCAACAAGAAATCTGACTGCTTAGAGTTTGGGACCCTATTTTTGGGAGTTTTGAAGTTGACCTTGTAATATGTAATTCAACTTTTACGCATTGATTTGAAGGCATCATCTGGATTCGAATTGGAAAATTGTTTAAAAAATATATAGAGTAAATTTTTTTTTTATAATATTAATTAACTATGTTGGCTATTTTTACTTTTCTGAGGATTAATGCCTAATCTGTGATTTGTTACATGCACTCAGATTTTATTGTGATTTATTCTTTTCACGCATTCCATTTGTACAATTTTACTTACTATTGATTATACGCAATATTCCAATATAGGTATGTCACTAAACTTTCTAAATATTACCTAATAGTGTTATGAACAGCAGTTTATTTATTAAATAGTTTACTACGTGAAAAACTGTATGGTCCCATAAGTAACATTAAACGAATAATAATAAAACATACATGGGATTTTACTGGATTTGTAATGTCTTCTGATTTGTGAACTACGCTATTTTTTATATTTTGGTTTTCCTTATATGTAAACTAAACTAAACTCAGTGGAGCAAAAACCCATGAGGGCCAAGGCTTACTGTGTCAACTCAGTGTTCGTGACCTTGGGCGCTGAGTTGCATGAGTTCATTTCCTGTTAAGGGGTTAGTCTGACGTGAAACCCTCAGTGTTTAGTTCCTAAGCTAGGGTGGTATTCATTTATGGACCTACTGCAGGGATGAAAGGTGAGTTGACCCTCCCCAGCCCGGGATTTGAACCCCAAACCTGTAACGTGGAAACGCGGTAGGCTACGACTTAGCCTCTGGGCTCCATATTTCATCAAAGTCAAAAGTTTTCTGGATTATACTTGAAGTGTTTTTAAGAGGTTATTAATATTTACATTTTATAAAAGTATGTAAGACAAATTTGATACGATGCTTCTGAAAGTGTATCTTCTTATATTGAGTACATATATATCTGAATCTTCCATATCACAAAGATTAGATTACAAAAATATGTTATGTTTTACATTAATGAAGTCAAGGTAGACATACACACATCAGGTTTCAAAAAATATACTTAAACTCGGCCATGACTTCTATTTAAATATTCCAATTGAATAATTATACAATTAAAACTACGTTATTGTATAAAATATACATACAAAAAATCAACAATAAACTAGTAGTTTTAATGAAAAATATTTAAAAGTAAACTTCTACAATATATTATTTTTAAAGCTAATTACAAGTTAGTAAAATATGTCAGTTATCCATTAAACTAATTAATATAAAACGAAAATTCCTCACAGTAAGGTTAGTTCCTGAATTATTCTGATATTTAGTGTACCCTCTTTGGAGAAACACACTTTAAATATTATTAACGTTTTATTATGTATTAGCAACTCAGAAAACTATAATTATCTTAGTCGTATATTTTTAAATTATAACATTTTAATAAAAGAGTACTATGTAACGTTTTTCACGAACATCAACATTTTAAGCAGATGTATGTATCACTGGAAATACTTAAAGGTGATGGCTCATCTTTGGGGATACCGACTAAATAAATTGGCCATTTAACTTCCATACAACGATTCGTGAAGAGTTTAAGTCCCGCTCCTATCTCTTTAAATTCTTTAAAACTGCACATTTCTCCTCTGATTATTACGCATGAATGTATGTGTGTTTTTGATGGAATCAGAGCCTCAAATTCCAATTCATGTACTTTTTGTATGATGGTCGCAATCTTTTTCATTGCACGAATGCTAACTAAATGATTAAATTGTGAAAATATGGGAAAAGTGGAATGCATATTTACTTTAAACGGATTTTGTTCCTTCTTGAACCATATGGGAGTTATTACCGGTGAACCATAAAATTATGAGCCATTAATAAGTAAGCGACATACAATGGTTTCGTGCATTTCTAACTTTCATAATTTCGTATTATAATCTTGGAATTGAACGTGTCTCTACTTCAGACTGATTACCTGATCGGGACATCTGCTCATGCACCTCAGCGTCAATGGTCACGTGTACTGGGAAGGGCAGTTGCACCACTAAGTTTGAGTTTTTTTGAATGAGTCTTAATTTTCGTCACTGTGTAAGCAAACACGAGGACTATTGGCGACGTATCTCGCAAATATGAACCTCAATTAAATAACGAGGATGCCATCTGAGCTGATACCAACTCTCCAAACTTCCGTACCGTGCCAACGCGAGAGCTTTGAGTTTCAATAGTTTTAACATGCATTAGCCCTACTACACAAAGAGTCTCGGTTGCAGTGGGTATCAAACTAATGACATTCCAGTCAAGAGCTCATGGCAATGATAACAGGGGATCACAAAAACACCAAGGGCTTAATAATCTTTGGAAGACAAGTATTGTTGTGTCATATGTATCAACGTCTCGGAGCTCATAATCTTTCCATTATACTTAAGTACTTTCAATTAGAAGTAAAGGAAAAAAACATTAAATACACTTTAAAAATAACTGTAATTTAAAAATAATATTTAATAAATACTGAATTATATTCAATTTATTTTATGATACCATATTCGTATTTTGCATTAATTCTTACAAATTCGTTACTCATGCCATTACATAATAATGTATTTTGATGAAAGTCTGCTTGCTTTATATTATTATACCTGTACAATTTTTTCTCTTCTTAAGACATACTACAATCAAAAAGAAAGTCTATATTTAACAGTTTTTAACTATGAGACACAGGAATCGTTTCATGTTTCTGAAATTTGATTGTTGAAAAGGCCCATGTGAAGAATCAGCTCATTTATTGTAAATAAAAGAATTACATTCACGCACACTACGTAAGTGAACTGAATTGCTATGCAAATCTTATGTTTGGAAATGTTGACAAAGACATTAATGTTTCTCAAATTTCCCATAATTATTTCAATTCCAAATTCCCTTTGTTTAAAAAATAAAAACCTATTTCTGAGTGCTGGTTTTTTTCGCAGTTAAAAATTTTCATTTATTTAAAAAATGGATAGTATTTCCTTAACATAAAAAAACAACAAATACTTAAATTAAATGTTAATTTATTCAATGTTTAAATCTAGCAAAATATTTATACCTATTTATCTTCATGCAATATTTCATACATATAATTTATATTTGTTTCTATGCTAGAGGTTTCAATCACTTAACGTTGGAGATTCGAGCTTAGTAATTAGAAATTTATAAATATGAGTTCAATATTACTAAAAGCATCGGTGACCACAAGTGTTCAGTTCTACAGAAATTTTTTTTTTTTGGCTGATATATCATCCTACTAAGTTGTAGCCTAAATGGGGATATAGTTTTACTTAATCCCTTGAAAATGGTGTAAAATATCTACACACTTTATTTTTGTGGTTAAACAGATTTTAAATCTCAAGGGATAACACACTGATATTTGAAAAAAGTAAATAATACTTACGCGAGCATCCATCATTGCTTTCGTCAGTGATTCTATGTAAGCCCCAATAACCAGGTTCGCAACGATCACAGCGAGGTCCTCCAACTCCAGGTTTACAGAAGCATTGTTTAGAAATGGGTTCGCACGTTAATCCATAAGATCCCAGGCGATTACAATTGCAAATACCTGTGAAAACCGATACAACTCTTAAAAATACCTTTACCGAAAATTCTGAAACTGATTGCATAATAAAGTTGTTTTTTTTTTAAAATTTTAAATATTGAAACGTGTACGTACTTGGACAGCCAGCACTATGAGGACCTTGAGCTGAAGTCTTCCCATCCGGACAACACCCATAGAGTGATTCAGAACATGTCTTGATAAGAATGACTGAAAAACATTCGAAAAAAATATTTTAGCAAAACTTTAGTGCTATTAATTAAAAAAATATTCCTTGATGTTTTGATTTTCATTTGGAATATACTTTTTCGTAATTATGGAGAACTAAGCACATAATCGAAAGAAACGTGTCATTATCGCAAATTAAATATCAGTGATTTTTTTACTTAAATAAAAATTGAGTAATTGAATGAAAAAGTTTTTCATTAATCATTTAATTTATATCATCGGCTTAAATTCATGAATTCAATTCGATATGTATTTTAAAATCGTTAACAATATTTTTATTTTTAATAAAAGTGTTAATTTTTCTGATTCGAAGATCAAAATATGTAAAGTAAAATCAAGTACACATACGCCAAAGTGTCTCTGTCTTAATAATGCGAGGAAGTAATCTAAAAGAAACATGTTTAATGTTCGAATCAAAATAAAGCATTTTCTTAGTAATTAGAGCTTAAGGTGTAGAAAGATTATATTATAATTCCTTTTCTTATTCGTCTAGGACAATTTTATTATTTTTTTAAATGTATATTTAAAATTTTTAAATGCGTTTAGTATCAACATCATATATATTTTCCACAATTATAAATTGTGTACTTTAAGTATCACGGAAATATAATAGAACTATACCAGCAAAAAATATTAAATTGCTCTAATATGAATAGTGGTTATTCTATGAATTATTTAAAATAGTTTATATCTGCAAAACCTCGATAACAATCATAATTTTTTTGTTTTAGGAAAATTATGTTAATTTTCCCAAAAGTATAAATTGAAAGAATTATCATAATACACTTCAAAAATAGGTAATTTGCACAGAAATAGAATTTAAAATTCATTGTTCAAAAACATCTAAATAAAGTATATTATATAAAAAGTAAGATATATATATATACATATGTATTGATTTCAATAATGTAAATTGGTGTAATTTAAATTAAAATGTAATACGAAACGTTTACAAATATTATTTTTAGTCCATTGTGCTCCAATAAATGATTTGATTAATTCATACATGATTTATATTTTGAAACTTAAATATTTTGAAAGCGAGTAAATAAATCTTAAATTAAAAAAGTAAAGATGCAATTAGGCAACAAAATCGAAATGTAAATTAAAAGATCGAACAGGTTTTTTTAATTTTTAGAAACTATACGCTTATCCATAACAATCCGACACATTAAAAGAGGAACAATAAAGAAGATTTATTTTTTGATAAATACAAATTGTTCTATTTCGCAAAGCTCATTGTCTAAGCTTTGTTTATAAATCATTTTATTTTCCTGATATACATCCTGTATATCATTCTCCCTTTTGAGGAACAGTATTACGAAATGAGAAATTGCAAACTAGATTGTTCTTCCATATTTCAAAGTGCACCATTTCCAACTTATTTAATCAACGATATAATGTTTTGTTCCTTTAAAATTCATAGACGTGAATGTTATCGAGTGTGATTAATACTGACTGTAATTTATATATGTATATATATATATATATATACTGTATATTTCAAGATGCACTTAAAAAATTCTTTCTTACCATCCACTCACTTAAGAAATAGTGTTTCAAATTTCATAATTATATCAGAAAAAAAACTCTTTTTTCTAATTGTTCAGATTTTTACTCTTGTTTTAGAAATAATCTCCCTTTTACTGCTATTGTACTAAGTTAAGTCTCATATTGATCAATGAATATTTTACATCCTCAAATTTAAATAGCTATAGAACTCAAATAAACTTAAATAAACTTAAATTTAGATAGTTGGATACTTTTCAAGTTTAGATATAATATCTACAGTGTGATCATAGAAAGTCTTTCCTGATCTACGAAACTATAACAGTCATTTCGCTTAACCGATCGAAGTGAGATTTTAGGCATATTTATTCCGAGGGACGGGCTTAGGGTTATGAGAGCTGCAGCAAAGTGGCGCTCATGGTTACGATTATTGGTAAAGAAACTTGAAATTCTTGAAAGACAACACTCAATTTTACCCATCACAAAATGTTCAGGACAAATAAAAACTCAAAAGACCGCTGGTGTGGTAATACATTTCAAAAAGAGGGGAAAAAAACTGGACGCGTTATGCTCACGCAAAAACATGTCTGAGAATGTCCCCCAAAACACAATTTGGGATACTCAGAGGAAATTGACACGTCATGAAGGACAGACATTATTACTTATGGCAACATAGATCAAGCAAGAGAAAATTTTTATTTGGATTAGACATTTTCCACATGGGGCAAGCACTTATGCATTTCATGCGTTGACCGTGGACAATAAAACCGAACGCAACATAGCATGAAAGATATTTGCAATGTCACGTCACACTTGATAGAGTCTTTCAAATATGTCAAATGTTCCAGATGAGACATACACTCTTCATTGGAGATATCCCCAGAACTAGAAATCTATAGGAGGGACGTCGAAAATCAAGTACACGGAAATGAAAAATAGCGTAAGATGACATAGTCACCGAAATGGGTCATGCGGACAAATGCCGGAGATACGCCATCTTGCATTCAAACGATTTCATGGAGTGAATTTCGCTGCAGCAATTTTGGTATGATATAAGTTTGAGCTTGAAACTATAGCAAGATATTTTGACAGGGCATGCTACATACTTTGTTGGTGTTTTTTTTCAAAGAAGTGCAAACAAAGATTCATTGTACCAGCAATACAGCACCACAATGTTCACCATTTTTGTTGTGTAAAGGTACAGGAGTCACAGCGTACAGATTCGTGCTAGTGTTTTGTAATATATAATCTACGTTTTTTTAACTATAAAAGTGCCTGACGCAATTTTTCTTTATTATACATAAACATTTTCATCCGATATAATAGAATATATATCTAAGCTTACCTTCACGGCAGCACTTGGAGAACGCCGAAGACTTGTGACAATAACTACCAGGCGGGCAAAGCTTAGATCCAATCCCATCACCACAATAATAATCTTTATTAGTGGAAGAATCAATTAAAGGCGCTTCTCCAGCACACGGAACCTCACGGAATTCTGTAGACAAAAATATTCAGTATAACTATTCGATATCCTACCAACTCTATGAAATATTTTCAGGCGTCATAAACTTCTTTTTATTTAAAAATTTGGATGGTTTGAATTTCTACTGTGGAATATTTTTATTTTATTTTGAAAAAAAAATATATGCATTGCAATAAGTTCAGAGTATTTTTCTATTAAGGAAATAGCTTAGGATATATTAATGTTTCATAATTCTAAATTAAGTTACTTTGATTTACTGTGTAATAAATTAATACAATATTGTATAATTACTGCCTTTTTAATTTTTGAAATGTGAGATCATTTGATATATTAGAGTGTAAAAATGTAAATGTTAGGTTCATGACTATTAAGATATTGTTCTCCCGAAGCCCTTGAACAGGTGAGCATGGCGAACTTTAGCGGAGATACTCTTTAATGTCTAAACTTATATCACGCCTTGGTACTAAACATGCTTACGTGGGCAGCAAAAGTTATTTTAACTTGTAAGGACAAAATGCTAGAAATAGAGTGGTTCACGCCTTCTAGCTATGTATATTATGAGCTTGATATTGAAGTGCATTACAGTGCACTTCTAATACACAAATATAGCTTCACTATAGTTTTTCTTTCTAAATAGTTTAATTTTAACCTGCATATTTATTAAATATTAATAAACAATATTCAGTAAACAATTTTTAAAATAAAAATTTTGAAAAATAATAATTAGGATCTTCAACCTTATAGGAAAAATGAATTTCAACACTAAGCGGATACTTACCTTCACACATTTCAATATGAACGGGCATCACATTCTTCTGAAGATTACATGATTCTTCTTTCAAGCGGCATTCATTATCATATAATTTTCCATCTGACCCACAAACAGGGTCCACTGTAGCAGGACATTGGAAATTACAAACACAGTGAGGTATTCCTTCCATATTATACTCACACACACCTCCATATTTGCAAGTTCTTTCTTCACAATCCATTTCGGCACCAGATCCTTCATCTAATAAAAGAAAATCTGTTAAGTTCCGTGTTATTACTGAATAAGTTTTTATCAAAGAAACGAATGAATAAATTCTAAGAAACGCATGAGTTTTTTCGATATCTATAACATGATATCCCTGTTAAAGAAATGTTTGTTGAGGGCTTAATAATTCTATACACTGACGAATTAATGAATGATTTTAAATTCTGGAAATGGAGTTTGATTCAAGTATGACGATAGTGTAATTTAAATTATATTGTGCATGTGATTGGTTTCTATAAAAAACAAATATATTACATAAATTTATAAGAACAGCGCAGTGCCTGCCAAAAATTTACTAAATGCGTCATAGAAAGCTGTTAATGGTGACAAATTTCTGATATTGAAACTCATACTTTTAATCTATATATGCATTTTAATTTATTCCTTTTCTTCTTTCTCTATTATAGCTCAAAAGCCTAACTTAGTATATGACTCAAGAAATCATCGGAGATTACTTGGCGAAGAAAGGTGCCGCACTAACGGACAAGTGTCATTTAAACACTATTTATTAAATTCGTCAAGATCTTATAAAAAGATAGATTACTCTTCAATGAACGTTAATTAAAATCCAAAAGTAATAATTTTTCCTTTAAAATACATAAATATAAAAAATTGCGTTCCCATTAATATGTTTCTCACATCAGAAAAAAATTACTCTTATGATGTACGATCAGCTCGATATTTTAAAAATTCCAATCACCTAAAAAGTATAAATAGAAAATTACCCAAACACACACACAAAATTTCTGTAATTTTCTTAACATTGTGTGGTTCTGTTGAGTGTACTCAAGTAGATTACTTTAGCGTAAACTATGAGCATTTCTAGAGAAATCACCTTTCCGAAAATTTTGAAAATAACAGATATTAAAGTAAGTTTATATAGCAGTGGAATTATGTAATCATTGTTTCAAATTAACGTCTTGGATAGCTGAATTCAAAGAAATAAAATATGCTTTGAAAAAATTAGTTATTATTTTGGTATTAATTTATAATTAATTATAAAAGCTTAAATAACACAGTTAAAGGAAAATAATTTTGAACGAATTCTTACACACACACACACTCTCTCTCTCTCTCTCTCGCTCTTAATGCAAAAATTCTTAAGTTTAATTTAAATTTTTGAATATTAAACGTTACCAAGAACTAGTAAAACAAAATTTCTAGAACAAGATTCAGAAATAAGTTATTTATTAAATATTTTTAAAGCCGGAAAAAGAGATTAGATCTTTCAATCCTTTTTTTTTTATAGTTCTAATAATCATAATTATTATTTTCTTTTTACAAAATACGTAATGAAAAAAAGGATTATAACTATAACGAAAATTAATCAAGTATTTTAAATACATAAATTCTGCAATTAGCAATTAGCGTGAAAAAAATCTGTTTCAAAATAATATGAGATAAGTATTGAATAATGGATATATTACATTTCCTTAATTATTTTGCTTTGGAATTTTCATTGATATTGTTTCAAGAGACACGTTTACTTTACAATTTTAGTTTTATTAATTAGATAATAAATAAAGAGCAAAAGTACAAGATACAAGGCGATATTCTTACAAGGGACGGGCACAACTAAAAAATTAATTTTGGGAGGAGATTTGGTGTAATAGTAGTATTCCTTAAGGGTGTTCAACACTGAATGTAATTCCTCCGAATGGCCAATCAATTCGGAGAAAATACTTCGAATTAAAGTGTTTATCTTTTTATACAATTAAAATTTCAATTTCCTCAGCATGAAGGTAGAACGCCTGCGTTCTATGCATGTGGGCAGGGTTCGAATCACGCGATTAACTTTTTTGCCCCAATTCATTAAATTATTTTTTAAAATTAAATACATTTATTTAAGAAAGTTTATTAAATCTTAAATTATATATATTATGTAATTATTTTGTATTTTATAAAGTAAACAATTACTGTCATTATATAAATATTTATATTATATTTTATAAATATATTTTATATTAATAAATAATATTTATAATAAAATATATTATATATAATAAATATTAAATTATATTTTATATAAAAATTAGTTACAAATAGTTTTATAATGTGCAATACAATAAATTATAAATAAAATGTTATATGTTGTTTTATGAAAACTTTTATTCTTTATATTTGTAAAACAATTTTTAAAGAATAAATTTTCGAAATAATTTTTTTTGTAATTCCTTACCTTGTGATTCTCCTGCTTCATCACACTCTCCATAAAACAGCATATTTAATTCCTGATCATGTAAACATGCAGCATGCCGCATTTCACACTCATTTCTATATGTAACGCCATCGTTTGCGCATACTGTCTCTGATACCTTAGGGCATTCCGTGGGACATACGCACTTCCCTTCTTCACATCTAGCTCCGTACTTACAATGGACATGTTGGCACAAGTCTACAAAATTACAAATGGAACAAATTCAGATAAATTGTTACTCTTTTATTGTACATTATAAATAAGTTACAAATCCTTACCCTTCTGAATACTCAGCTAGAAAAAAAAATGTAAAATCAACTCAACAAAACTAAATTAATAGAACTTTCTCTTTTGATGTGGAAAAAGTAACTTATGAGATATTAATTATATTTATTTTTAACATTATTTATTATTATTAATTATTTTTCAACATTAATTACTATTCATTTTTAATTATTTTTAATATTACTCAGTATTCATTATTCGTTATTTTTCAACATTACTCATTATTTATTATTCGTTTTTTTCAGCATTAATTACTGTTCATCATTTTTCCAGCCTAAATTGCTATTCTTTATTCCTTATTTTTCAACATTAGTTATCATTCATTATTTTTTAGCATAAATTATTATTCATTATTTTTCAACAGTAATTTAGAAAATTTTAAATTAGTTAATGACTTTTTTTGTATTTATATTTCATTTATTGACATACTTATGTCATTTTAATAGCATTAATATACAAGTTCCCTAGAATAATTTTAAGTAGCCCATCCAAATAAATATTTTAATATCAAATCTGCAATTCTACAAAATTTCTCTAAAAGTTAAATAATCTTGGTTATGATTTTAATAACTTGTTTTTAATGGTATTTTTGAAATAAATGTGCATTAATGAATTTTTTGAACAATGGAAACTTACCGCACGGTCCTTTGGAGACAACCATTACATACTGAGCTTTTCTGCATGCTTCAACTCGCATTTCACATTCATTCAAATACGTCACTTCATCCGTACCACAAACAAGAGATTCTACCTATTGTAAAACAATCATTATTTATTTTATTATTAAAGCACTGGTTTTATTTTTGGTATAGTAAGTATATGATCCTACCTTTATACAAGCTTTCGGGCATACACATTTTCCATTTCCTCTTCCATCACTTTCACAAACAGCATAATACTCACAACGCTTGTTTTCGCATCCAGCTATATATAGGATAACAATCAATAAAGTGAAATTCATCAATAGAAATAAAAAAGAATGTTTTCCATATAAAAGCGTCTGTTATATGTAGGATTTAAAGTATTAGGGGATATAAATATATTATCCGATCAGTGCGGTTACAACCTCACCAATAGATGGCGCTACCAGCGAATATGTGTATTTTCCCCGGAATGGTGGGTGAAGAGAGAAACGATTGTGGCGCAGACCGAGAGAGACGCGAGAGGAAGAGACTCCGGTTTTACAGGCGAGAAGTCACGTTTCTGCTCAACGTGGAGGTCAATAGGCTTAGCGACAATTGAGAGTATGCTCCGTGAAATAACTCATAAAGTTTTAATTGTAAATAATCTAATGTTTCATTAAACAGTAATTTCATTCTAATCTGCTTATTTCTTTAAATATCAAGATCCCGAACATAACTTACCCCTAGACACCCCTACATATATTATAAATTAATATATTCCATCTGATGTAAATTAAAAAACCCATTACTAGTTACAAAAGACATATATACTTAACTATTCATTTAAAACAGATAAATAAACACTCGCATTATTCAGACAGGACTCGCCATTATGCATCAGAACAACTGACTGACTTAAATGTTGCAGCTGCCTTGGAAAGAATAAGAAATTTTGAAGCATACAATATAAGGTAAGGCAGTGCTTCTCAAACTTTCATCACTTGCGACCCAATTATCAGTCATAATTTTCTTCGCGCCTCTCCCCTTCAAACAATAATATTGTATTGAATTTAATAGTAATGTACTTTGACCTAAATCTACAATAGGAATTTAATTACAAACCGTACAATTATCAAGATAAAAGCTAAATTTTTTATATATTTTTATGTATGACAAGCCCATGAGGTCACTTGAAATTGTTAAACTTGTTCTTAACTTGGTGTTGTTAAATAATTATAAAATGCAGTGTTTAATACTGATACATTTACAAATATATTATATCAGTGTAAAGACGTATTTTATTTTTTTATTATGCCAGAATGTATTTTGTTTTGCTTCCTTTTGTAAATTAACTATATTTTAAAATAATGTTTTATTTTCGACTTTTCATTATACTCGCGCCTCCCTCGTAGGGTTATCATGCCTCCCTAAGGGGGGCACACCCCCAGTTTGAGAAACTCTGAGTTAAGGTGAAAAATTGGAAAAGGAAATGTATACCATAATCAATATACGGCTTTATAATACAAACCTTTCTTCCCGTGTCAATATTTACTATAGAAAATATCGCTGCAAGTTGTTTTAAATTTTGTTCGACGAAAAATTTATAATTAAACTTCTACGAGAATTTTTAACGATGTTTATTGTAAAGATAAATTTAATTGAGTGAGTATATTTCTGTTGTAAAATTGTGTTTAAC